>JAXQQM020063776.1:0-59844 GCA_034641835.2 Pinus albicaulis
TGCGACTGAAGAATATCAAAAAAATGAATCGAAAAAAAGATGCAGAGATCATTGCCATGTTTAGAGAGGTTTAGGTTGTAGTCGAGGAACTGCACAATCTAACAAAAGACATAGAAGAAATCAAGATTGATGGGTGTAGCTTTGATCTACTACCAACTCCTATGTTTGCTGGTAAATAATTAATTTTTTGGGTTATCAAACTGTTAAGTTTTCTTTGAGCTAAAGAGTTAATTGAGTATGAGTCTAATAACCCATATGATGAAGTATGCAATGCTTTAGTATTGAATTTTATAAACATACATTGGATGAAAGGTTTTTATGCAAGGTAGCAAAATTTGCAACTTCTGAGGAAGCATGGAAGTTCCTAGAAGAAGAATTTGGTGCAAATGGGAGTGACATGCAATAGCACGATGCATCACAATATGTTGAGTTAGCCACAAATTCAAGATTAGATAAGCAAAACTCTGAGAGGACAAAAAAACTTAAAGAATCCCACTTAAAATTGGATAATGGTCATCAAGACCATAAAATTGAAACTAATTATGAAAACATGCATATGGATGAAGAAGATGCAGTAGGTATTACAAAGAGAGATTTTGAAGTCTCTGTGTTTGAAGCATACCAAGAGCATGTAAATTTTCAAGGACTGCACTGTAACGTGGATGGTGGAGATGATGTTGAACCGTATTGTGATGAAAACCATGTGGATTGAGACTACAAAGTGATATGTGAAATGGTGAATTGAGCCACAACTGATGGATTTATTGAAGTTGAAATTGTCAATGAACACATGCAAGATCGAATATCTCACCATAAGGTAAATGAATACTATGTTAATGATATGTGTGTTTTTTTTTTTGGAACAGGGATTAATTGTGGCAATATGGTAAGCGCCATGTTTGATGAATAAGTGAAGGTTGAAGTTTCCACTATAGCAGAAAGATATAAAGCAGTTAGGACTTCTCATGAAGCATTATGTCATCTAGCAACATCTAATGATCAAGAAGAGGATAAACTGATTGAAGAGTTTTTGATGAGAATATCCACTAATTGCATAATAATGGAACACGATCTCCATGCAGTGAAAAAGAAGGTAGGGAAGGAAGAGATAGAGCAAGAAACTCTCATTGAAAAGCATAACAATTTTTTTTAATATTATTTTTGAATATGCATATGCTCAAAATAGCATGGGAGTAGAATTTGAAAACAAAGTTTCTAATAAGTTTGATGTAGATTTGAAGCTCACCGAAGAATGTATTCAGAAGCCAATTGAATAAATGAATCTGAGTCTCAAAGAAATAGATGGAATAAAATAATTACATGAAGTGGTCAACAAGAAAAAGAAGCATGATTATGATTTTACATGTAAGCCTAATGATGATCTTGACTGTGCAGACTACATGCAAAGATCAACAATACCTGATGATGAAAGTGAAGAGAAGGACATGGAATTTTTTGAAAGTGAGGAAGAATGCATTAAAACCATTTTTTCAGCAATGGAGTTAGGAAGAGATAAGATTCCTCTATCAAGAAATATGGTAGAAAGAAGATTAGGAATATGAAATGAAAGAAGAAGAACAAAGAGGACAATTTGAAGATGATGACTTTCGATAATAGTCCATGGTTGAAAGAATTGTTGAAGAGGAAGCTGTAGAAGGAAGAATCAGACTAAATAGAAGATAAGTCAAAGAAAAATCGTAGCAACAAAAATTAAATAAATATGGAGCCTATACCAAAAAACCACAACATAGAATGAATCATTTTCAAGGATATAAAATTTGGAAGAAATGAAAATTGAAATGCAAAATTGTCAAAGTTTTGAGTCATTGTCAGCCTAACTGAGACATAGACCAATAGACATGTTTGACTGATGATTGAGTCAATTTCTATTATAAGCCTAGTAGACATAGTTGAGTTATGATTGATTTATGTTGATTCATATGGTTGTGATTGAGGGGGAGTGTTGGAAATTGTAATTACTCCCACATGCAGAGTAGTCCAACTTTAGATTATGAGTTTACTAGTGTCAGTGTGAGTTAACTGAGTCAAGTATAAGTGCGTTCCAACTTAGTCTTATTTTGGGAAAAGTCAAATATAGTGTGTGTTTAAGTTAATTTGAGTGAGTTGTGAGTTTATAAAAAGTATAAATACCCCATGATGGGCTCATTATAGTCAAGTCAAATCAAGTTTTTGTTATCAATATGAGAGTCACATCTCAGGTTATTTTGTGAAATTTGCACATTTCCTCCTCTACCTTTCCAACAATCAACACTCCTCCACAATCTCTCCCAGTTATCCACGATAATAAAAAATCTAAACAAGATTTCATGAGGTCATATCTAATGGTCTGGAGACATAACAAATCATCTAATTGTTCCAAAATTATTACATTCCCTAATTAGCCGACACAGTACTAGAAGCTTAATGTCACCCTGGACAGCACGCGTGCCAATAAATGTAGTAATCTACAAAAACAATGCTATTAAACAAGAATCACTTGAAAATATTTATGTTTTGAGACCACTTATCAACAAAGTTGTATGGGGTAGAATGACCTCACACTTGGTCTTTGCCCAATTTACTTCCCTATCCATTCATATATTTCTTCACAATTTCATTTATGCTTTTGACACATAAGGAATGGATTCAATTCTTAATATTTATTACAAGTAAGAAAACAAAAGGAGAAATATTGAAGCTGCTAGGTATAGTAAAATATAGTAGACTTGAAAGAAATTTAGATGGAAAAATGCATCAAAATTTACCTACTGCTAGGGCTTGAATATTCATAATGTTTTCCAGTGTTGGAAAAAATATTAAGAGAAACTTCAGTAGCACATATAATAGAAAGCTCATTTTCTTTCTTCTTAAGCCTTCCACTTAGAGAACATTACTTTCCCATTCGTTTGTTGGAAGTAATTTTTCCATGTGTTGTTGTGAGTTGTCATTGTGAGTTCCCAGGCATCAATCTAGAAGTTTTTTTTTCCTATGTATGAGTTTTATTTTTGATCTCGATGTGTCATAGCCAATGATCTATATACTATAAATATCTAACCATAGAGATCAATAGAATACACCATCTATGATTTTTTTTGTCTAATTGTCCTCTCTTCTCATCTCTCTAATTTTCCTAATATGGTACATGAGAGGAAATTTCAGCCTAAAAGTAGTCACCTAAAGAAAAATAATAAAATATAAGGAAAAAAATAAAACAAGAGTTATGAATTTTGGAGGGAAAAGAACAAAAATACTTTTTTTGTATTGTATTTTTAGCTTATTTCCTTATAGGTTTACTCAGATTTCAAGTGTAGAAACTCGATGGATGTAGAATTTAATTTCGTATCCAACATGTATGCATTATGAAAACTTTTTAGAATATCCGCATTGATAAAAATTCAAGATGCATTAAAAAGGAGTGTTCAACACATTTTTTACCGTATTTTAATTTTTTGTCAATGTGAGTGTTCTCAAGAGTATGCTTAATGGGAACTCGTTGGATGCTACCAAAAATATACCCATAGGTACATGGATGTTTAATTTTTGTTAGTGTTGTCTAATGCATAACTGCTCAATGAGAGAAATATGATATACTCATATTACATGGAGCTTCGTCTGGTATACCCAAAGATACATGGAGAACGATCTGATATAGCGGAGGTACGTGAAACATGATATCATCCACAAAATGTAACACTAATAAGTAATGAAAACTCCTATGTTTAAAGATGTTGAAACACGTCTCTGGCCTAGAAATTTATGTGTTTCATTAAGCTTCAAATTCTCATTAGGTAAATTGAGTAAGTTTTAGAATTGGTCTTCAATTAATTTTTAATTTCTAGGCTCATAGAACAATTCACCTGAACTCACCTATAATACAACTAGAATGATAAAGCGAACTCTATATATTCAATGAAGATATATCTATGGGAAGGAAGAGATTCAAACAATAATGAAACAAACAAAATGCATTAAACAAGAGCTTCCTAACTAGATCTTCAAATCCCTAAAGATACCAAGCCATGTAATGTAATCTAGGAATAATTTCTATGAAAAATATGCAAATGTAATTCTAGCACAATTTTCTTTCCAGTAGTGAAAATGAGAATTCTAAATATGAAAATGTAATCTATGCAAGATAACTATTAAAAAAAAACACAATATGATTCCAAATTAGCAAAAGAACAATATAAAAACCCTACTTATGCATAGTAGTACCTTCTTTCACTAATGCAATAAAAGAACCATTCAAGTGTAAGTAAAGGAAATTTCACAAAAATGATGCAACCCAATGAAATAAAGTGTGATCTAAGAATTCATTGAAAGAGAACTCACACTAAAATTATGTGAAAATTCCAAAGATCAAATGTGATGTCACTCAAAGGTGATTAACACTCATTCCCAATTTTAGAAAAAACATGTAATTTCATGCAAGGGATTGGCTTTATAGAGACACAAACAAACTCAAAGACTCAAGAAAAAATTATATACCAATGCAGAATGAAGAGAAAGGAAAAGGAATTAATTTTTTTTCATCCTACAATATCAACATAGGTGTAGAACAGGAATCATTGCACCACAACATAATTACATATAAGAAACAAGTGCACTAGGGCGCTCTGTGTCAGAACATAGAATGTGATGTGGATAATTTGGTCAACAAATTAAACAAGAAACCCTCCCAAGCTCAAAAATGTGTTTTCCTAATGTCAATGATTCTCATAATATGTCAATTAAGGTCGCTTTAAGATGTTAAAAGACACTAAGGGCAAGGAAAAAACTAAGGGAAATACCGATCCCCAGTGGAGTTGCCAATTTTTTTATATGGAATTTAACTTTTATGAACAAAACTGAATTCTCTAGATCTAGTGGTATGATCTATAACAACAAAGGACAAAAAGAATCAATGTTTTCCTTAGAGATATTGAAATATGGAAAAGGAACCTACCTCAAATCTATAACAAGTCCTTCTCTCCACTTTTCTTGTAATCTCCAATCCTAGTTCCACGTGCTATAAATGGAACCTACAAAAAATGACTAAAACAAGTAAAAGAACTAAAAAATTCACATAGCGTAATCAAATATCTCTATTGAATGAGTCAGTGTGGAATTTAAATAAAATAGCATAAGCATAACATGAGTATATGAAAATATGATGCTTTTGTAATAATAAATAAAGGAGAGAGTTACAACCATATATAGAACTTGACTTTGTAGATGTGTCTCCCCACTTGACTTGTCCTTCCTTGTCACAAATAAAACCTTCAAACTCAAGCCTAATGCAAATGGATGATGATTCCTTAAGCTCAAAGTAATAACATGAGGGCACTAACAATATCCAAAGGCCAACCCAGACTCCATGGGTGGAAGTAAATATATAGGGTAAACATGGTAATTTAGGATTTACCAATTTAGGATTGAGATCCATATATGAGGGGAGGAAGCTCTCAAGGGATAAGATATAAGGTCTCCAATATAGGATTATATAGGAATTAAAGGTCTCTGTGTAGAAATTATATAACTTATGTGTTATATGTCCAAGATTCTCCTGATCTCACACTATTTTAACTTCATGCCAAATACAGAATCTATTCCACCATTGATCATCTGCGGAAATTAAATCAATATTGCAATGCACACATGAAACAATAAAATCTCACACACATTAACATAGTTGTTTAATGGGAAAGCCTGAAGCTGAAAACCCCAACTATTTGTATATAATATATGTCATATATATCATGTAACAATCCTCATACAAAGCTGATCATATGAAGCTCTCAGTACAATACAATTTCTACACACTAATCAGGCTCGATGTTGCAAATCCATGCACCAATCTTTGCCACCTACTAGTCCGCCTCTACTGCACAATCCCTGCTGAAGAATGGCTCTGAATGAACTTGAATTGCTCCAGCCTTGCTCACGCAATCCTCATTTGCATCTCCACTGAGTGTTGGATGCAATCAATGCATCACTATAGTCACAACTGATAGTCACACTTGCTCTTTCACCTATCTCTCCATTGGTCTCCACTGAAACTACCATGCACTATAGTTAATTGATGTATTCTTCAGTTTATTAATGAGCTATTGTTTAGTGAATTAATTAACTAATTAATTCACACCACCCTCACTAGTGTATCAATCAGTTGGACTAGATACAACTAGCTCAACTGAGTCTAACTGAGTTAAGCTAAATACAACTCCACCAACTACTTCTCCAACTCCACCAAACTCTGTCACATGAGTTCTAACTGAAGTCCTCCATGCAATAGCTCCAGTAAACCCTCAGGAATAGAGCAATTACTTCTGTCAGCTGTTGTGCCACATCTGTGCACTTAACTGAAGTGCTCCAAGAGAATAAGATAATTTTTAGAGTCCAAATATTATTAAGAGCTAATAATATTTGACATATCTATTTTTAGACTTGCAATCTAAAAATAGACTCCACCCAATATTTCTAAAAATAGAAGTCCATATATTTTTCCAACTTGACCAACCATCCACAAATAGCATCCTGTAACTCATAGAATATGATTAACATGTCTAAAAATAGACATAGTCTAAAAATAGACTTTGCGCCAAAAATAGCCTGCGGGCCCACTTAGTGAAGGCAAATATTTTCACTAAGCTCATCATCTTGTTGAATCTCAACACTCCCTTTGAACAAGAGAAGGATTATCTGCCACCCCGATCCTATCTCTATGGCATTCGAATTTTCTCCTGGTGAGCGCCTTCGTTAGAATATCTGCATCTTGATCCTCCGTAGGAATGTAAGAAAGTAACATGATCTTCTGCTACACACAATCTCTGATATGATGGTACCAGATGTTAATATGTTTAGATATATCATGAAATACTCGATTAACCGAGAGTTTAATGCAACTCTGATTATCACAATATATCACAGTAGGATCTAAGTGAGAACTGAACAACTCGACCAAGATCTTCCTCATCCATATAGCCTTGCATGCAGCCAAACTTGCTACCATGTACTCGACCTTTGCTGAATGGAGTGCAACAGATCTTTGTTTCCTGATGTACCAAGAAACTGCTATAGATTCGATAATGAAAATCCCTCCAGATCTGATCTTTCTGTCTGTTGGGCTTCCTGCCCAATCTGCATTCGTGAAGCCATGTAGCTTCACCTCATTTGACTTTCTGTACCATAATCCATATCCAGATGTGCCCCTGAGATACCTCAGGACATGCTTTCCTAACTTCCAAAAGAGCTTGGTAGGCTTAACCATCGCTTGTGAAAGTTGGTCCATAGCATAACATATGTTCGATCGTGTATTCACTAAATACATGAGAGAACCAACCAACTGTCAATAAACAATGGCATCCACTACCTCTACCGATGTAGCATCCTCTTTCCTCCAACCACCAGGAAGAGGAGTGTCAGTAGGCTTGCAGCCTTGCATGTGAAACTTCTCCAGTATCTCTCGGACATACTTGCCTTGAGACACAAATAGTCCACCTTTCCCTGCAAAATTTCCAATCCCAGGAAATAATGAAGGAGGCCCAAGTCCTTCATCTCAAACTCCTTTGCAAGATCTGCCTTGCATGAGTGTATCAACAATTCATCACCCGTTATTATTAAATCATCTACATAAAGAAAAATGATCAAAAGCTTACCCTCCACCAAAATTTGGTATAGGTTTGGATCTGCCTCACTCTTGGTGAAACCAAGTCCAGTGAAATAACTGTCTATCCATGTGTACCAAGCACGAGGTGCTTGTTTCATCCCACACAACGCTCTTTTGAGCCTGCACACATGCGACTCGCTGCTGAAGATTTCGAATCCTTCACGCTGCTCAATGTACACCTCCTCCTCAATGACTCCATTGAGGAACGCAGTCTTCACATCCATTTGATGAATGTGCCAACCCATATGCACTAACAGAGCAAGGATGGTTCATATGGAATAATACCTTGCGACAGGTGCAAAGGTTTCTTCATAGTCAATCCCCTCGATCTGTGAGAAGCCCCGGGCAGCAAATCTTGCCTTATAATTCTCGACGCTCCCGTTAGTAGCTTGCTTCACTTTGTAGATCCACCTCAAACCTACCATTGATTTCCCTTCCGGCCTTGGGACAATCTCCCATGCATTGTTTCTTACAATCGAATCATACTCTTCCACCATGGCATCTACCCATGCGGGATCCTCCACAACTTCCTCGAAAGAGGATGGCTTCGTCGCGATACACTTGCTCATCAGAGCCATGTATCCAGTAAACCGATCAGGCGACTATCTCTGTCTGCACTGTGATGCAGGAGCTCCTACATTTTGTGTTGCATCAAGATTCAGTCGCTCATCTTTTGTAGTGTGCTTCCGCCCTCTAATTTCTGGTGCTGCATGAGTGGTTTCTTCCACTCCATCAACGTCCTCTTGTGGCTGATCCACATATTGAGGCTCATATTTAGGAACAAGTAGCTCCTCATCTGCATGCAATTGTAGCTCCCTCTCTAGCAACAACTTCATGGCTTTCTCCTCATGAAATTTGATATCCCATCGTATGACATTCATCCGACTGTCTGGAAAGTACACACGATAATTGTGGGGTGTTTCTATGTACCCCAAAAATATACCAACCTCTGCAGTGGGCTCCAGCTTCTTCCTGGCATCCTTCGTCACATCAATGTAAACAGGTGAGCCAAAAATCTTCAAATGAGAAATATCAGGCTTCTTACCAGAAAATGCCTCTTCGGGTGTACTCATGCCAAGTACTCTATGAGGACAACGATTTTGCACATAAACCGCAATATTGCATGCCTCAGCCCACAAGTGTATGGGAAGGCCCTGATCATGCAACATTGCTCGTGCAACACCCACAATCCTTCTATTCTTTCTCTCCACAACCCCATGTTGCTGTGGGTTATGAGGCGCTATGATTTCTCTTCAAATTCCTTCTTTACTGCAGAAGTCTTTGAATTCACCAGAGATGTATTCACCACCATTATCGCTCCTTAGAGATTTCACCTGCTTCCTCGACTCTTTCTCAACCAGTGCCTTGAACTCACAGAACTTTGAGTATGTCTTGCTCTTCTTCTGCATGAAGAAGATCCAACACTTATGAGAAAAGTTATCAAAAAATATCACATAATACCTGTGCTTTGCTGTTTAAGCAAACAAGAAAGGTCCACACACATCTGTGTGAATTATCTCAAGGATCGTCGTGGCGTGACTATCTTTCTCATGAAAAGTGGTCTTCACAAATTTTCCCAAAGTACACCCCTTGCACTGATCTGACTACACAAGTGTACCTTTGGGAAGCCTAGTAGAAATCTGCTGCAAAATTTTCAAAGCGCCATGATGAAGATGACCCAATATCTTGTGCCAAAATTCGCCCTCATCCCAGCTCACCACTCCTTCTTCTTTGCTTGTAATTGCTACGTAGCCATCTACCTATAATTGATAAATATTCTTAACTTGAATCCCTATCCTCCTGGTTTGACTAGTTGTTTTACTATGCAGAAAGTCTTTTCCCTCGCTAAAAGAAACATCATAACCCTTGTCTTCCAACATCGCCACAGAGATCAGATTCTTCTTCAATCCTGTAACATGCATGACATCCTTCAATATGAAAGGTTTACCTCACTCCCTCTCAAAGGAAATGATCTCGATATCAGTCACACTGTATCTACCATCATCACCCATCTCGATCTGCACTCCAAGATCCTTTTCATTCAGATCACTAAACAAATATTTGTCTCTGGTCATATGGAAAGACACACCACTGTCAAAAAACCACACCGATCTCATCACACTTGAAACCAAGCATGCGATCAAAAAAAAATCCAACTCAAACTGCGAGGCTAAGGCCTCTCCAGCTACAGATCCAGAAGCCTGCTTATTCTTCTTCTTTTGTGGACAATTAGTGGCGAAATGTCTATGCTAGTGACAGTGAAAACACTTCACCTTGGACAAATCCTGCTTCTTTCCTTTTGCACCGGATTGAGAAGGATTTTTCTTCCCCTTCCCTTTCCTTTATTTGGCAGCCAAAGTGCAATTTTCTTCAACTTCATTCTTTGATGAAGATCCATCCCTGGTACCCCGCCTTATCTCCTCCTACACAAGATCTGACCAAAGTCGCTCCCATCCTGGCAGTTTCTCCCGTCCATTGACAAAGTCTTTGTAGCTATGCCAACTCTTCAGAAGCCCAAGGAGAGCCAAGTTCACCAAGTATTATTCATCAACAGTAACCCCCACACTTCCCAGCTCATCCTTGCAGTGGACAAACTTCGTGAGGTATTATGGTATACTGTCTCCTTTCTCCATTTTTATTTTTCTGAGCTTGTCTTTAAGCGCCAACTTCCTCTAGTCGCTTCTTCTTTGGAAAAAGTCTGTCAAAGCCTTCGAAATTAAGAATGGAGTGGCTTTACTGTGAAGGCTGGACACAATGTGATCCTTCACACCTTCCAATAGAATCCTTTGACACATTTCTACCTTCTTTTTCCTTGCATCAAGTGTGGCTGCATCGCTAGAAGCAGGTTTCATAATATCAGCATCTATGAACTCCTTCAACCCATTATCATCCAGCACCGCCTCCATCCTGTCCTTACATGAAATATAATTCGAGCTCCCATCAAGGGCATACTCTAATCGCAATCTATTGAAATACATTTCAATGAATGCTCAACTTCGACACCAAGAAAACACTGCAGCAAATTTGAATTCCACTAGCACAAAACTCAACCGCTTCAATAATTGCAATCTCCTATGATCAATACAGCTCTGATACCATGTAGAGATTATATAACTTATGTGTTATATGTCCAATATTCTCCTGATCTCACACTATTTTAACTTCATGCAAAATATAGAATCTATTCCACCATTGATCATCTGTGGTAATTAAATCAAGATTGCAATGCACACATGAAACAATAAAAATTCACACACATTAACACAGTTGTTTAACAGGAAAGCCTGAAGCTGAAAATCCCAACTATCTGTATATAATATATGTCATAGAAATCATGTAACAATGCTCATACAAAGTTGATCATATGAAGCTCTCGGTACAATACAATCGCTACACACTAATCAGGCCCGATCTTGCAAATCCATGCACCAATATTTGCCACCTGCTAGCCTCCCTTTACTGCATAATCCCTGATGAAGAATGGCTCTGAATGAACTCAAATTGCTCCATCCTTGCTCACGCAATCCTCATTGGAATCTCCACTGAGTGTTGGATGCAATCAATGCATCACTATAGTCACAATTGATAGTCACACTTGCTCTTTCACCTATCTCTCCACTGGTCTCCACTGAAACTACCATGCATTGTAGTTAAATGATGTATTCTTCAGCTGATTAATGAGTTATTATTTAGTGAATTAATTAACTAATTAATTCACACCACTCTCACTAGTGTATCAATCAGTTAGACTAGATACAACTAGCTCAACTGAGTCTAACTGATTTAAACTAAATACAACTCCACCAACTACTTCTCCAACTCCACCAAAATATGTCACATGATTTCTAACTGAAGTCCTCCATGCAATAGCTCTAGTAAACCCTCAGGAATAGCGTAATTCCTTCTGTCAGCTGCTGTGCCACATTTGTGCACTTAACTGAAGTGCTCCAAGAGAATAAGATAATGTTTAGAGTCCAAATATTATTAAGAGCTAATAATATTCGACATATCTATTTTTAGACTGGAAATCTAAAAATAGACTCCGCCCAACATGTCTAAAAATATAAGTCCATATATTTTTCCAACTTGACCAACCATCCACAAATAGCATCCTACAACTCATATAATATGATCGACATGTCTAAAAATAGACTTTGTGCCAAAAATATCCTGCAAACCCACTTAGTGAAGGGGACTCTTTTCACTAAGCTCATCATCTTGTTGAATCTCAACACTCTATCCATGGTGAATGGCTAAAGCCACCTTAGAAGCTTATGGAAAAAGAGGCTTCGAAAATAATTTTTAATTTTCCTAAATTTCTAGAATCAACGCACCTGCAGAAGGGAGAAACATGCAATGATCAACACTAGTGATGAGGTATGAAACTTGCACCCAATGCTGGTGGCCAAGAACACAGGGTACGATTTGCCTAAAAATATAGTTTTTCAGAGGATAGACCTAGCAAATCAGACTTTTTGGAGAATTGATGCTTAGGGATTTGTAAAGCGATTATGAAAAAGTTTTCATGGATGTTGATTGATCCACTTTTAAAATATTTTGGGATGATGTGACAAAATGGATTGTAACATTCAGGATATAAACCTTGTTAAGGAGGAAGGAAAAACCCCTTCTATAAATATTTTCTCCCTCTGCTGAAAAGGAAGCTAATCTCTCTTTCAATTAGCTAGAAGAAGGTGTCCCCATCTTGATCCTCCTATTAATGGGGTAGATGACGTTGACTTCCCCTCCGATGAGGAGGAATTTAATTCACATGGATCAACTCGAACATTTCCTTTAGTGACAATATTAACCAATGCAAATTAAAATATGGAGAAGGAAATGGAGCAATGTCACATTCATCAAAATATGGGAATAAAAAAGAACATAAAGGTTTGCATTGGGAAATTTGAGAAGGAAAAAGAGCTAGGAAGATAATTTATTCTAGATAGACACATCATAACAACTGAGAATATAAGGAAAGGAGGAAACTCAAGCCCTAGCCATGGGGCCACAAAATCCAATTATTAATTATGAAGTTAATTATCTGGAATTGTAGAGGTTTGGGGTGAGAGAAAAAAATGTATGGATTTAAATCATTAGTCCATAAAGAAAACCCTTGGGTTCTCCTGCTCCATGAGACTAAAATGGGTGATCATGAGATTTCCGAAATACAATATAAGTTTTGGAACAAAATTCGATGTTCAACAGTAATTTCAAGGGGAGCTTCAGGAGGATTTTGTAATGTCTGGGATTCCATTTCTCTACAAATTTTGTCTTAACTCTCTTACCTCTCTTGGCTAACAATGAGGTTCTTACACATTCCTTCCTAAAAGGTATTTTCTACTATCAATTTGTACATGCCTACATTTTATAAGGAATAGAATATTGGACGTCTCTTTTGTATTTTTGAGAAACAAAATTGGGATCGTATTGAATTATAATAAATGATTTCAACACAACTATTCATCCTTAGGAAAAAGACGAGCCTCCATAGTCATAGATCAGTTCTAAGAAAGCATGGATGATTTGAAAAGAAAATTAAATCTTCTATAAATTAGTGCATCCCCCAAAAAAATCACTTGGATATATAGATATTGGGCAGAGGTTATATTATTTCTTTACTAGATCATTTTTTGGTTTCAACCTCACTTCTCATTCAATATTTCATCTATTACACCAAAATATTGCAATGGTGCAACTTATATCATCGTATGATTTCTCAAAGTGGTTGAGTTACAAGAATATATAACAATCCCATTTCATTTTAATATAATTTGGATCTGATGAGAAGGTCTCAATTAATAATGTCAGTTTGCCGCAAATGGAAAGCTAGCATCCCTATAATGATTTGGGAGGGTAAAATAAAGCCATATAAATTTGCATTGAAGCATTATGCAAAGACATAGAAGGATTCATCATCTTCATAGTTGTATATTCTCTACTTCAAGTTGGAATAAACTCAACAAGCTCTTCAAACTGATCATGTATCCCATGAGCTACTTCTTCAATAAAAATATAAATTTGAACAATATCATAAGGCATTTAAAGACTAAGAGGAATGGTGGAGAATTAAACCATGAAATATTTCGCTCCAATATGGTGACATGAATAAATTTTTTTCCCACAAACAAGCTAAGAGAATAGTTTGGAAGAAAAATATCAGTGAAATCACAATTCCTGGAGAGTCAAATTTTCCCAAATCCAATCTAAGGCATTATCTCAATATAAATATGTCTATACTGAATCAAGTTTTGCTGGGGAAGAATTGAAGCAATTGAAATTGTAACATATTATATTGTTGTTCTCTCAGGAAGACAATGAAACCATTTCAAAGAAATATTAGAGGAATAAGTCATGTCTATGGTTTTCTCCTTGAGTCTGGATAAGGCGCCTGGCCTAGATGGTTTTTTTTCCCATTTTTATGACTTTTTTTTGGACTTCATGAAGTTTGATATTCAAATAATTATTGATTATTCACTCAAGCATGCATGCATAGGAGGTGGGATAAACTACGCCTTGTTATCCTTATTTCCAAAGGGATATAATCTGTCATATTTCAAATGCTTTAGGACTATCTCAGCATGTGTTGTCTCTTAAAAAATTATATCGAATATTTTGGCATTCAAGATTAAACATATTATCCCCAAAATAATTAGTAAGAATTAGGGTCGATTTGTTCACCAATGGAATTTTTTTGAAAATATCATTTTATATTATGAAGCAATTTACTCAAACCAATCCATAAATGACAATGGAATGGTGCTTAGGCTAGATATGGCCAACACTTTTGACCATGTAAGACATTTCTTCCTCTTCAAGGAAATGTCTTGTTTTCATTTTAATATCACATTTATCTATTGGGTGTCTCTCTGCATTTCAGGGCCTTAGATCTTGACCTTAGTCAATGTGTGTTCAAATGAGGTTTAAAGCTTCAAGAGGACTCAAAAAAGGTTTTTCCCTTTTCTATTTTTTATACATAATTAATATCGATTCATTAAGTAGGAGGTTGGAGTTTGAAAGACATAATTTAAGTCTCTTTGGAATTCACTATAGAAGAGGAATTAAAAGCATAAATTATTCTCAATTTGTGGATGATAAGTTAGTCCTAGGTGGATCTCTACTATCATTTCCAGAATATTTAAAATTATTTTGGATCAATACTATGATGCATTGAGAGGAATGATCAATTCTCGAAAATCCCAGATCTATTTTTGAAATATTAACTCCAAGAAGAAAAATAAAGTCATGAGGATTCTACGATTCCAAATGGTTGATTTCTGGAAATAATTCAAGTATATTTGAATTCCAATATTCCTCAAAGCCATCATATCAGGCTTGGGAGGGAGCTTTGAACAAATTAAATTTAAGTTTTCCTAGTGGGGGGGATCACTAGTGAATTTAGCACAAAGGTTAGACCCAATAAAGAAGTTCTTACATCCCTTCATCTCTATCATTTTGGTGTCTTAGTAGCCCAAAAACGTGTCCTTAATAACATGGAAAATAAAATTATTAAATTTTTTTGGAAAGGAGGAAAATATAAGTTAAAGAAATTTCATTTAATGAAGTGGGAAACTATGTTATTTCCAAAATTACATGGTGTCCTAGGGATCAAATATATCGAATTAATGAACAAATATTTTTGTGCTAACATGGTTTTGGAGGTCCTTATCTACAAAATCAGAATGGTGGAAAGATGTATTATGTTCTAAATATGTCCCTGGGAACAATTTCAATATGGAAACCCTTTCTTTATAGCGTGGGGAATCCACTGTTTGAAGGTATTTGTGGAAAAAACTATCTTCATAAACTTGAATATATGTTTAGAACCTAGTAATAATAGTTGTATCAAAATTTTATCTCACAAAATAATAAACAAACCTCTATTGGAAAAGAATAATAAGGTTATACCTCTCAAATACATGTTCATCCTTAATGGAAAATGCACCTTGGTTGATATTTCATAGTGGGATTCTTAAGGGAACTTGCAAACATGGAATTTAGACTTTGTCCCTTACTCACAACAACACTTAGTGATAAAAATTTTCAACTATCTAATAGATTGCACTCCTTGGAATAGAAAAGTCACTGATTCTCATGGTTGGAAGTCATATTCATATATAGTTCGTGATGGTTATTTATTCCTTCTCTTCCCTTGTGGAGCTTTACTGAAATCACATTTTTGCCTCCCCAATATCAACTCTTTCTATGGGTTGATGCCAAACAATTTTTGTTTAGCTATAGATAGTTTAAGGAAGCAAGGAATGAATGGGCCTTGCCAATGCCCCTTATGTAAAATATTTAAGAATCCATTCAACATCTCTTCTTAGAGTGCTCCTTCACCAATGATGTATGGGTTGGGGTGCTTGTTCCTCTTTTTAATAGACTAAATTAGCTAAGCACAATTACATGCTTCTTCTCCTCCCAAGATTTGAAATAGGAAAATGGTTTCAAGCAAATGTCTCTCCTCAGGTAGGTTTCAAACTATTTTCCAAACTTTATCTCTTTGAAGGTGTGGCAAGCTCGAAACAACTATGTTTTTAAAGACAAAAATGTGCCACCTCAATCAGTAACTATGAAAGAAATGGGCTTGTGCTCAGAATTCCATTCTAGCTTGTAGATCAAAATATCCTTGAACAATAGAATTGATCCATTAGAAGTAGAGTGGCTCTCTAAATTCTCTCCCTGATATTATATTGATCAATCTTATAGAGTATCCTTAGGAACATGTATTAAGTCTTAGAAATGGATTTTAAGAAATGGAGAGAAACCTTCATTAATTTCATTCTCTGGTTCGATGGAGCCTCAAAAGGAAATTTAGGAATTGGAGGAATTTTTTTTATGGCCCTAGTGAAAATAAAGTAATGGAGTTTGCATGGGTTTTGGGGAGAATAACAAGCAACTATTCTGAAGTATATGGACTCCTACAAGGTACTTTTCTTGTTAAGGAAGTTGGGGTACACTCTCTCCTGATTATTGGGGACTCCCTTTTGATAATTCAATATCTATTTAATAGAAGAAAATACTAAAGAATCACACCTGCAAAACCTCCTTAATCAGATCAGGAAGACCTTGAATGATTTCCCTAAGATGATCTTCAAGCACATATTAAGGGATAATAATCATGAAGTTGATAATTGCACCAATAGAGGTTGTGAATTGAAATGTTGAGAATTGATGGTAAATTGTATTTTAAGACCTCCTCCCATCACATAAGTTGGCGAAATGATGTGTATTGACTATGAGATAATTTCCTTAAACATGCAACTATTTCCAAAGGGAAAATTTAACCTTGGTATATTACAATTTTAGATGGAGAAAATCTATTTTATTGTTTAGAACCTGGGAGGTTTCCTAAGTATTTTAGAGGAAAAAGTGAGGCCTTGGTTGCATTATATGAGTTAGGGTTGTTGACTAGAGAAGACATCCTCATTTGTAGACACTCCAACCATCCTAGTTATGCTCTTAATATAGGTTTGATCGTTGAGGAATGTGGTGTCACTGTGGTTTTGATTCCCATTCTTGGGACCACTGAACTACTGTTACATCCTTTTCTCCATTATAGTTCTGTGGGAACTTTGTTTTTATTTTCTGTCTTTGGGAGGAGGAATGCCCCCACTAGAATTTGTGCATCATCGTTCTTCTGAAAGGAGGCTACCCTGACCTCGTGACGATCTGTATGATATTCTGTAATTAGACTCAAAGTAACTCTTTATTTTCAAACTCTACTCGGGTGCAAGACCCATCTCTAGGTGTAGTGAATTGGGATGAAGGTTGGTACAACTAGATGCACATCGACATTGAAATTAATTCCTTCACCCACAAATAATGGCGAGTGAAATCCATAAGGTAATGGTTGATCCCAATGACCATCTAGATGGCTTACAAGTGGACTTCATAAAGTTTATAATGCAAAAAACAAACATCATGCCTCTTCCCCCATACTTAGTGACTTTGGTTGGAGGCTAGAGAAAAACTGGATACAGAGAAGGAGGAAATTAAGTTTCGTCACTAGCATGTGGAAGAATTATATTCCCTTTTCAATGTTCTAGTCCAAAATATAAAAGATTCTATTAGTTCTAACCGTATTAATGTCAAATATTTAGATCCTAATGATCTCATGAATCTTGGAAGTCATATCATACTCAAAGATCATATATTAAATTAAGTCTTATGTATTGTTGGTTTAGCCTCATTTTGGGGGTTTAGTGAAGGGCCTTTACCTCGAGAATATGTGTTGAGCCTCGATAATTCTCCTCTTTAAGGACAATTCTCATCTTGTCATAGATAATGAAGATAATAAGATGCCTATGATGTAAATCTAGTAATAAGATTGTGATCTAGGCACATATTTTGCAAACAATACAAATTTGTTGTAATTACATTAAAGAAAATTATGAAGAAAAATTTAACAAACAATGCAAGTCTATTAAGTTACTTCATTATCAAATATAATTTAAAATATATATTTTTAAAAACATAGTGAGTGATTTTAAATGTCAAGATACTATGAAAATATAACATTGTGTAACTATGAAAAACTTTTAGATTTTTGGATTGCAATTTTTTTTTTGTCAAATTTTAATTTTTGTTATTTAAATCAATTTTTTTATTATATATATAAATTCAACACCTTAATTTCAGACACTTTGATTATGGAGAATTCAAAT
Source organism: Pinus albicaulis (assembly GCA_034641835.2). Classification (NCBI taxonomy): domain Eukaryota; kingdom Viridiplantae; phylum Streptophyta; class Pinopsida; order Pinales; family Pinaceae; genus Pinus; species Pinus albicaulis. The sequence goes on from JAXQQM020063776.1 coordinate 18,316, forward strand.
TTCTACTATATTCTAACCCAATTAGAACCACCCGAAAAAAAAACATCTAACAAATAACCTACCTTATCTTCTTTGAGGATTCGACGCCGACCTAGATGCATGGACCCACAAGTGAATCCCTCCTATGTATGCAGATTGGCAGAAACCTCGTTTATTGAATGGAAGCCGACACGTCAGAAGGCAAGTGCTTTGCAAATTCCAAAGACTCTTCCGTTTTAATAGATTACTGGGATTATCCAAAGAAAAAGAACTGATATATTATGGGATCTATAGAAAGAAAAATAATGGCATTCAGCTGTGCAATTTATTGTACGTAGAATTTATTTCAAAGATATTGTGTTACAATAAGACTTGTTTTTAGCGAGATAAATTGTTTTTTACCTATAATCATTCAGTTGAAAGAATGTTTCAAGTTGAAAGAAGATCTCTACATGCTAATTTTTAGAAGTTAGTTAAAATAATCCAATCATATACCCAAAATCATAACGGAAATCATATATTTATGATCATACCCGAGACATATTCCAACAAGCAAGGCGAGGATCTGCTGAGGTGATACTCCAACAAGCAAGGCGAGGATCTGCTGAGGTGATATTCTTATAAATACAACGTTTCCATTAAACTTCGAACAGAGATACGAGAAGAAGAATATCTCTATAAATATGAGAAGCAGTGCAGCATATCTTTGAATAATCCTCCTAGCATTTGTCTCGTGGGCGATATCGGTTATGAGAATGAGGTGGCTGATCCTTCTTTTGTTGGTTTCGTTATTGAGAACAGTAAGAGGGGATGATACGTATAGAAATTGTATTAGGTTTGGCCACCTCGACAAGCAAGTATGCCGAGGGCTTGCAGCAGCAGAATTTAAGGGTACTATAACATTCAAGGGACCTTCGATAGAAGAGGCTTCCAGTGATTTTGGAGGTATATATCACAACAAACCCGCTGCGGTTTTCTCTCCAGCCTCAGCGGAGGATATCGGTAAACTGATAAGAATAGCAGCTAAGTCTCCTAATTTAACAGTAGCTGCCAGAGGCCATGGCCACTCTGTCGGTGGGCAGGCTACGGCATTGAATGGAATTTTGGTGAACACGGCTTCACTCAAAGGATTCAATATTGTTCATGAAAATGCCACGGATGTTCCCTATGTTGATGCACTAGCGGGTGAGCTTTGGGTTGATGTGCTGAGTGCTACAGTGGGTGTAGGGTTTGCTCCTCGCTCATGGACTGACTATCTTAATCTTTCCATTGGCGGGACTCTGTCTAATGCTGGAATAAGTGGGCAGACGTATCGATTTGGTCCACAAATTAGCAATGTCTTGCAGCTAGAAATTGTTACAGGTTTTTACTAAATCAACTCAAATCTATGATTGCAATGTTAACCTATCTTCTTTTATCAAATAAGTTTTGGATCATCATCTATTAAATTTGATATAGTTCAATTTAGTGTTTAGTAATGGACCCTATTAGATTTGTCACTTGATCTATCATTTCTATACATTGCAAGTGAGATTTTTTCGGGAAGATGAAAGGTATATAATTTATTTTCGCTCGTAATTAATTTCACCTAAAAACTCAGCTGCTCTGACGTTATGTGGGATTGCAGGTAAAGGAGAAATCATCACTACTAGTCCACAGAACCAGTCGGATCTCTATTTTGGTGCACTTGGAGGGTTAGGACAATTCGGAGTCATTACGAGAGCAAGAATCATTCTTGAGCGCGCTCCTCAAAGAGTAAGAAATGGATCATTTCGTCCTTTTCTTCTTTTATGTTTTGCATTTTCCAAATAAAGCCCATAGGTTTGACAATTTGGTATGACTGTCGCTGATCTCCTCGTTTTCTATAAATATTGGTAACTAGTAGGCGTCTGGCAATTTTTTATTAATTTTTTTTATTCAACCATCTTTTATTACATTTATTTAAAGAAAAACATTCATTTAGCATAGGTATTTGAATGAATCTATTCATTGAGGTTTAATGTTATTTTATGAATTAAACTTTATTTCGGATGGCAGTTGTTTAATAATCTATCAAATGATAATGATTTAAATCAATAGACCCAAATGAACTGTAAATTATTAAGTTCAAATGTAACATAACACATATGTAATATATTATACTTGAGGTTATTTTTAAATGACTAAGGGACTGGTGGTTATTTTTTCTATGTAGATTCAAATCTTTACTATTAATATAATACACTGTAATGCTTTTACTATTAATATAATACACTGTAATGCAATGATAAGTATGAATATACATATTGTTATGTGATTGATTTGTTACGTTACATATATATATCATTATTTTAAAATTTTATTTTAAAATATTTATTATTAAATTTTTATATATTATTTTATTTTAGGAAATTATTTATATATTTAGCTCTATTAAGTTTATATATATATATTATTAAAAATTCTAATTCATACATATTCACAAACCTATTATACTTTACACAATAAACCAAATTCATATTCAAATTAAAAGTATTTATTTATAAATATCTAATTCTTACTTTTAGAGGTCATAAATATATACATAGGATAGATGTGGTTTATTTTGGAATGTGTTTTTATAATTTCCATTATAAAAAAAAATGCATATATGGTTTATATATGAGAATAATGTTTGTTTTATACATATTTAATGGGTGAGATTTAGAATTTTCAAATAATTATTTAATTTCAAAATGTATGAGATTTGTTTGGAGTTTAGAGATCATTTCTTGTTACAAATTTTTAGCATTATATCAATTAATTTTTTAATAAATTAAATCGCATATAAGTGTTTTGATATCTATTAATATTTATGAATTAGTTATCTTTATTTTGGAAAGGGAATTTGATCATTTTAATTTAATTATCAATATTACTAGGTTAATCGTATATAAGTTAACGTGTATAGAATATTTTATATTATTCTCAATATTATTCATAAATGAAAAATTGAGATTTATCTCCAAAAATAATTATGTCATTAAATTGATTAATTCAAAAAAAATATCATATGAAAAAGTGTAATATCAAATAATCTATAAATTTTTAAGCATATAATATATCTATGATCTATAATAAAATGGAACTCAATATCAATTATTAAAAATAATATTATTAATAGTATCAATAATAAATTATAATTTAATTAAATTTTATGTTTTTTAAATTTCTTTTTACTAATAATATCAATAATTTATAATAAATTATAATTTAATTAAATTTTATGTTTTTTAAAAATTTAATCAGAAAAACATCATGAAATAAATGTTTTGATATGACCCTAATGATTGCCATTTAATTTCTAACTTATATATGAATATGAATTTTAAGAATAAGTAAAATTTAATTTTATATTAACATTTTTAAATAAAAGACTATTATGTAATTACATTTTTAAATTTATAAAGCTTTCATTTTTATTATTTCAATTAGATAACTTCTTCCATTTCGAATTCATGAATCTTAATCAAATTAGGAATCTTACATCTATATGTGAATGAAAAATATATACATAAAAGCATTGTTTACAGTACTAATCTAAAGTGATATGATATGTCGTGTCCAGGCGAGATGGATCAGATTGGTGTACTCGAAGATAGAGGACTTCATTCACGACCAGGAGCTCCTCATTTCTCTGCCACCTGCCAAGACATTCGATTTCATCGAAGGTCGCGTTGTGGTCAACTCGAATGATTCAGTCAATGGTTGGCCTTTCATACCTCTTCTGCCCAATCAATCCTTCGATACCTCTCTCATTCCATCCACAGCCAGCCCCCTGCTGTACGTTGTTGAGGTTGCCCAATACTACAATCCTGGAGTGGACATCGATAAGGTTAGTCTTTGGAAATTCTTTTATTTCACATGTTCCTTGATCCTCTAAATTCATCACATGTATTGCATACTATTGTTCAAGGCACATTTCTATTGCTTTTTATTGCTTTTCATAATTGGCTGGCGGCATGCAGATAATCAAGTCCCTGCTTTCCAAACTTCGATTCATTAAGGGCTTACAATTCAGCGCCGACCATTCATACTTTGATTTTCTCTATCGTTTCCGCCCCACAGGGACACAAAGCAGTGCCTCGTCTACCCCTCACGCGTGGCTCAATCTCTTCGTGCCGAAGAGCAAAATTGTGAAATTTGATTCCGAGATCTTTAAAAAGATACTTGCAAAAGGAGTCAATGGCTCAATCCTCATATATCCTGTGCATAGAAACTTGTAAGTCTGACACCAGGGTGAATGAACAAGTTTTCTGCTTAACTAATAATTTGGTAACATGCCCAAGTTTTTTTTTTTCTGTGTCATGTTCTAACTTGGTTCTAAGCTTACATCTTCATTGCCATGTCCAGGTGGGATTCTTGCACATCTGCTGTTACTCCGGAGGAGGATATCTTCTACGATGTATCCCTCCTCCGTTACAACAAACCGTTTCCAGAGGGCCCTCCTCTGCAGTTCGTTCTGGATCAAAATAACGCCATTCTTGAGGCTTGTAGAGCAAATGGTATCGCCGTGGTACAATATCTTGGCCGTTATAAAATTCAAACAGAATGGCAGAAGCATTTCGGAGAACAGCTGTGGCAGCGATTCTTAGAGAGAAAGAGGTTGTTCGATCCAAAGGGTATCCTGGCTCCAGGACAGAATATATTTCCCAGAATAAGTTAATCCGCCATTCAATATCGAACTCTCTTGCATTGTACTCACGCTGATATCACTCTCTACTATGATGTTCACGCCTTCTTAGATTGCTTTAACTATATAGCTGTTTTAAGAAATAATCAGGGTTAATATTGATCGTATCTAAACATTATATTGCAACATAAATGGAGTTGTTCTTTTGCACTCCTTATAAGCCAAAAAAATTATACTGTCTCCTAATTGCACTTTGCCAGCGTTGTGCCATATGATGAATTTGTAAAGATCATCTTAGCCGCTATTTTGTAATGATACCAAAACCAACCAGGTTGATACTTTGCATTTCGTACATTATCAAGTATTTTTATTTTGAAGGTCGTACTTTTTTTTTTTTTCTTTCAAGTCAGGAAGGTATTTATTTATTTATTTATGGTATTAGAGGATCCGACATTTTTTATTTATGGTATTAAATAAAAATAAAAGGTGCAAAGAGAGGCAAGTAGAATTTTTAAATAAAAAAAATGTATAAGAAAACAGTAAAATAAACGTGAAGCTTAAGTTTCTTTTTTTTTTGTATTTTTTTCTTAGGTTTATAATATCTAACTATATTAGAGTTTAACAAAAATACTTTGGAATATTAAATACTAAACTGATTATGTCATATTTTGAAGTAATCCAACTAATAGATGAGATGATATTTTAATTTACAAAAATTGAGTGTGTCAATGACACATTTATACATGCGAAAGCATTTGTAAAAAACAAGAAATTATAATGTGGTTAAAATTTGTATTGCTAGATTACAATAAAAAAAAACTATTTTATCTAGACTACAGATATTTTAAATACATATTGAGTGGTTCTAATAGTTAAGAATGCATGTCTTCTTGTAAAAGTTTAAAATTTCAAATTCCAAAAGGTAAAAAATATACATCTAGGAATCAAGTCACTATGCAAAGTCATTACATTCATATTTAAAGTATAGTTTCCTTCATAAATCCGGATCATACATGGAAATAAAAACATAAACTTTATCCTAACAATATAGCAACAAGATGTGGGATTGCACTATTGCAATTCTACAGGATATTTATATGCAGATCATAAAATGTAATTTACAGCATATTTATATGAAACATTTTTGCAAATTTATAATGTATGTATGTTAGGACAAAGATATTATGTCTTGATGGGAATAAGTCCACTAAAAAATGTAGTCACAATGTTTTCAACTCTGTCCTATTCAGAGATGATGTACCACTAGCACTGATCTCTTCCTCACCTATCTCAAATTATGACTATGTTAACCCAAGTCAGAATGGAGCCAACTATTTTAAGGTTGCAGTTTATGTATACACATCATATCTATTTGCATGGATGGAAAATTGCAACTGAAAAGTATGTAGTGGAATTAAGAACAAAAAGAAATGCGCTGCACTTTACGGATTGAATGTAAAAATTGTGTGATATTAATAATAAACAAATGTTTACGTGTTTCCATTTTTCCATTTTTTATTTCTCTGTAGAATAGATTTAAAATCACGATGGATTCGAGTGAGTACATTTCTTTGTAACACATTTGTTTTCTATTACAGCGAGTACATTTTTTGTTTAGGAGTATAACGATTAAGTATTGCAACATAAAGGTTTGGTAGAGAAATCTTCTAACAAATTAAATGGTTTATAATGATAGCATAAATTTTGATAGCTAAATTTTATGGTAATTTTATTTTATAATTATCTCATAAACTTTATAGATTTTCCATTACATTGAGTATTTGTCTTTTAAAAAAACCAAATAATGAGTATTTGTCTCTTTCGATTTTCCATTAAATTGAGTATTTGTCTTTTTAAAAAAAACCAAATAATGAGTATTGGTCTCTTTGGAGATAATGGTGGAGCTGGGTGACCAACGAAGTTTAAAATTCATAGACTATATGTTTAGTTAAAAAAAAATCACTTAGAAAATGTAATAATAAAATATATCTAGTTTATAAATATAGCACATTCTATGTGGGGATAGGAATGCTAAAAGAAGAAAAAGGAAGAAATAACACCAGTAAAATATGTAGGAAAAGTATGTTTAATATTTAATTGGCAATAAGTTGAATGTTATATTTTTAGTAAAGTAAATAGCAGAGTAGAATTGAATTTTTAATAAAATTAAAAAATATTATTACATATAGAATTATAGATTAGTGAAAATTCTATAATAGATTAGCGCAAATCTTTTATTCATAGAGTTGTAAGAGATAACACCAGTAAAATATGTAGCGAAAAATATGTTTAATATTTAATTGGCAATAAGTTTAATGTTATATATATATTTTTAAAGTAGATAGCATAGTAGAATTAATGTTTTAATAAAATTACTGAATATTATTATATATGGAATAATAAATTAGTGTAAATCTTTTATGTATAGAGTTATAATTATAGAAAGAAGAATTTAGGATTTTGTGTCCATACATGCTAGGAGTGATTTTGGATGTTGAAATTATGAGAGCAACAAAGCATGTAAGTGTTTTTTATTTTTTTACTTTTGTAGTGATACATAAGCAATATCTTTTTTTTTTTCACAACATTTGAAAGAGAATGATGGTTTTATTCATATTCTTTCTAAAGTACATTCTCGAGAAGGTTAAGTCTAGATGTTCAATGTTACCAATGTGAATCGTATATTTTTTTAAGGTCATTTCTAGATATTTATGAATAGTTAATGTAACACCCCTAGTTTTATGTTTTTTTCAAGTTAGACATTTAAACTTCAATCCAAAGGGGAGTGGACCCCAATGGATAAGTATTGTGTGGATGTAATTAATTATTTAATTATGAGAAATAAATAAAATATTTCTGTGCATATTGACCAAATGAGAATTTTGAGATCACTGGCCAAATCCATGAAGTATGGAAAGAGGCTAAGACTTTCCCCAAAAATCTTTCAGAAATACTTGAAAGAATTTATTTCTAATTTAGATTTTTAAGGAAAAATCTAGATTCCCCAATGAGGTGGAGAGTAGTTGGGAAGAGGTAAAAAGCTGGAAAAGCAGAAAGCAGCTTTAGAAGTCCCTAAATAAGGGAAGCCTAGACAAACAGGAATAAAAGCATCCTGTAATTCTGGACGCAGAATTAGAAATAGGCTTTGGGGAGCATAAGCTTAAATAAGCTACTCTAGAATAGATTGGGGTTGGTCTGTTTTGGGAGAGGATCTCAGCTCGGGGGTGAGTTCTGTGGATAAAGGAACTCTAAGGTTAGGAGGACTGGTCATCATAGAAGTGGTATGCACACAATTTTGATGAATAATTAAATTAGATGCTGTTGGATAGTAGTGAAAAGTGTTGTGATAATTATGTTGAGTTAAACTATTGTGTTATGAATTTCCTTACTTTTAACAGAGTTGGATAGAAGAAATAATTCTCCTAAAATTCTGTATGGTAGTAGGAAAGCATACTAGGGAGTACTGTCAACCAGAACCTCTAATCCATTAGATGGTTTAAATCTGGAGAGAGTGTAAACGATTCCCTAGAACAATTAATATTACTTTAATCTGTTCTATAATAAATAGTAATTAATTAAAATAAAAAAATAAATAATTAAACATGTTTTAGTTCATGTAGTGAACTTTGGAAAATTGTGATGAGTTACACTTTAGATAGGTACATACATGTATACAAAAATATTGTGCAGACTTAAGAGTGGAATTGGTGTAATTATGATGGAAGTTAAACCTAAGTAGTTTTTTATTGTACTGAATGATCATAACAATATTAAGACTTTCTCTATTGTACCATGAGTAAGTCTACCCTGGGTAAAATTAGCAGTAAAGCTAAATCATTAAAGTGGTGTTTATAAAGAAGTAAAACACTGTGAGTAAAAAGTGCATTGTTATTTTCTCAGGGAAGAGAATTTCACATCATCATGGTGAAGAAAAATAAATTATAAAAACAAAACGTAATGGGAATTAAAAGAATATTTCTATCTTTAGTGGAGGAACAAATGAAAATATCCTACAATAACACTATTTATGTAAAATGATTATGTGAGGGTATTTACACGTGTTAGAAACTGTTTGCAAAAAAACTGTTTATCATATAGAAAATTATAGTTCTACAGTAAAAATTATATATAAAAGTTACCAGAGAAATACAGTAAAGGAGGAACCATAGAGCCAACATAAACAATTTTATAATAAGGAATGAACAAGACAATGTTATTTTGTCCCATGTATATATATATATATATATATATATATAGATATATATCCTGGAAACCATTCTTCATTTTGCATTTACAAGAACATAATATAGGTACTATGAAGGAAATGATTTCAACCTCAATGCAAGGGAGACAAATTAAAATAGAAACCTCGAGATTGAATTATGATTTAAAAACAGCATTATTTTCTCTTTATATGTATTAACCGATACAAAATGAAACAACAATAATATTCTATGCACTGGAAACCACAATATTTAGTCAATAACAAGAAAAAAGGGTCAGCAGTTGTGAATATGCCATTACAAGTAACTCCATTATTCCACACCCAGAAAAATTATGGACTCACTCAAAAACTCTAGATAAAAAGGCTCGAAGAGAAAAATTAGTACAGTGACCCAATACGAGGTAGGCGTAGTGGTAAAAATTGAGAATACTCCAGAGTATGTATATGTTAAAAGAAACTATGTAATTTCCAGAATTACACACTGAGAAATTATAAATTACATAGCGACATAGTTCTTTTCAAATTAAAAAGGGGGCGGGCTATATGAACAAATTAAATCTGACTGTTGAATAAGAAAAAATAATTCACAAATGGAAGACTTACTTCTAGCCATGAGAACGACGACTGTCTGGATGATAACAGAGTACCAACCTGAGATAAAATGAATAACAACGTTAAGGGTCGAATATGGTAGCATTGCTTGAAATATCAAAACGAGAGGGGGGGGGGGCGCTCTACGATGAGAGTACCTACAATAAACGAGAACCAGAGAGTGAAACCCCAATCATCGAATCCGAACAATACAATAACCATTGAACTGAGTGCAAATTGAATTAAACAAGAGTGTGAAACCCGAATACCTAGAACGAAGGGTGTAACTCCTCGGCATGAACATGTTCACTGTGAAACACAAGCCAGACCTGTGAGAAATAGAACTCGTTTCCAAATCACAGTTTAATCTCAATTAAAAGAATAACAAAGTACCGAATAGTGATTGTGAAGGAGAATGCACGAGAAATTCGAATAAGATTCAACGCTCTCAAATGTGATAACCATGAACCAAATGAGGCTCTGTATATACAAGCAACAAATAAATGAGATTTTCATACGACTATGCTCATATCAATTCCACGAAAAGAGGCATAACACGGTTGTCAACGAAAATCCAAGTATAACAAATAAAATACATGCATAAATCAAAGTGGCAAGCAAACCAATAATTGATAGGTTCAGTAGAATCTCCGTCCCATTCGAGCTACACAGGAAGCAAGAAGAACATCGAAGAGGTTTGATAGCGAAACCTCAAAAACAAAGAGGTGCGAGGGTGGCATCCTTGCGTCCATAAAAGCTCGAAGGGAGAGACCCTCGTAAGTCCAGAGCTGGATGAAATGAAACAAAATGAAGCTTAGCCATGAAAAACTATGAATTAAATAGCAATGGTCGTGCTCAAACCCTAACTGATCCTCACCATCTAGATGGTGAGATCTGGAGAGGACGTACTCATACAATAAACCAACGATAAATTCTAACATAGATCTAAAGAGACGTCCATCCCAACGCTAAAAAAAAATTAATGGGCGACGACGCCAAAGTACCAGAACGCCATCGAAAACCACATATTAATTAATATAAGGAGAAATGAATTGAGGGGTGTAAATCCCGACAAAGCACGAGACGGATCGAAAATTTAATGAGACCCTACCATGGTACTATGGAAATTCAATAGACATTACGCATAGAAATCCCAATGCAAATACATACACGCAAGAGATCTTGGTGTGAGGGTAGTTGTATTAAGTTGAAAACCATGTAGCCCTAAGGCCATATACAAGTGGAATTCATATACAATCAATAGGCTATAGGTATACACCCACGTAGGTAACGTCGTGGTACAAAAGTGTGACTATTAAAATAGGGAGCGAGTCACCTTGAAGAACGGATCATATGATAATAAAATCACATAGATACTATATGGTTAATGTATTCGATATGTATATCGAATAATGGATAAATTAAAACAATTAAATAAAGACTCCTCAATTGTTTAATAAGTGTACTAAGCTCATGTATAAAAAGGATGAGCAAGGTATCAACAAATCAAGGTGCAAATAGAGAACCCTTTAATCAAATACCTTGAGATAGGCTTTGCTAGATTAATAAAGTTGTTAATGGGTGATGAAGGTATATTCATGAGGGTATTGTAATTGAAATTCTAGATTACTTCTAATAGGAAAAAATAAAATGATATCTGTTGGAGTTACAAATGTAACCTACAGAATATTTAATTTGTCAGGAAGATAGTATAAAGAAAAACAAAAAAATTTGAATGTGTGAATGTGGAGGTGTTACAAATGGTATCAGAGCCCATGTTTGAAAGCTAGGGTGTTGTTGTGCTCATTGTGTAAATGATTTCTTGATGAAAAAAAATAATTCTGATGTTGTTTTGTTTAGTGTATAGTGGTACTGGAACTGAAAAGACAATGGCTGAAGGAGATGAAATTTATGTTGATTTGCGTGATGAAGATAACATGCCATATCCCAACGCTCCTTTGATGGCTATGTTGCACGGGTTGCAACAGGAGATAGATGAGTTAAGAAGTTAGAATGACAGGCTGTCATTAGCTAGTGAGGAGAAGGAAAAGCTCATAAGAGAACTGACTTCGCGGAACAGCCAAGAAGGCGAAGGTTCCGAAAAGAGGAAGAAAGGAAAATTGTTAGATGATTCTAAGGAAGATGACACTACTAGACATCAGTCTAAATAGAGAAAGGAATTACAGGGAGAATTCGGAAATATTAAATCTCCCTCCTATGATGGAGAGAAGGAGGAGGATACTCAAGCATGGTTGTTGAATATGATTAAGTATTTCCAGGTCTATGAATATGAGAGCAATCTGAAGGCTAGATTGGTTGTCTATCAGTTGCAGGGTAAAACTACCTTGTGGTGGGAGGAGATGAAAATGGTCCATGCCATTGATGAAAAAATAGTGACTTGGGAAGATTTCCAAGTCAAGTTTAAAAACCACTATTTGAACGAACGTTATTATGATGATAAAGCAAAGGAATTCCATGAACTCAGATTGGGAAAACTCACTATAGATGATTTTGTAACCAAGTTTACAAATATGCTAAGGTATGTTCCTTATATTTGTGAAGATAAGGCAAAGGTATAAAGGTTTTTGAACTGCTTGCCTTCTGTGTACAAGGAGAAAATAGAGTTCTATAATCCAAAGACTATGGATGAAGCGGTGAGAAAAGCTAGATTATGCTACTAGCAGTTTAAAGGCAGGGGTGAACATGGAAAAAGCTGGGTAAATTAGAGTGAATCAAAAGGGAAGAAACAAAAACCAGCTTATTTGAAGAACTTTGGCAGGGACCATCAGTGGAAGAAATTTAATAAATCCAAGGAAAGTCAAACTGATCAGTCCCAAGTCGGTTCAAAACAAATGGATGGAGATAATAAGAAGGACGGGGCAGTGAAAATGCACAAACCCTTGAAATGTTGGGGTTGTGGAGAACCTCATCTGTTGAGGGATTTTCCATACTGAAATATTCAGATGATTATGAGGGATCAAGAAGCTATCACAGTAAATGATATAGCAAGAAACATACCCACTATCAGTGCAGCCTTGGAGAACCGACAGGCAGAACACAAGGCTACCATGGTCGAGATGGAAGGTAAGATTTTTGACCAATATGTTACATTTTTAATTGATCCTGGTGCTTCTTTGAGTTATATTAGTCCCCAAGTTGTAGAGAAATGCAATCTTAAAACTAAAAAATTTCAGCAGTCTTGGTTGGTCCAGCTAGCCACTGGCACTAAGCGAAAAGTGACTCATAAGTTACCTAAAACAACAATTAAATTAAATGATTTTCAGACAGAAGTAAACTTAAACATTCTGCCCTTAGGCTCATATGACTTGCTGATTGGAATGGACTGGCTTGAAAAGAGAAAGGCTATGATGAATTGTTGGGATAAAACTCTGCATTGCATAGATGAGGAGGGGAAACCCTTTATTCTCAAAGGGAAACCAAAACCAATCTATGTAAGACAAATATCAGCTTTGCAATTAAAAATAACAGCTAGGAATGATATCAAGTATATGCTGTACATGTCAAAGAATTAGGACAACAACCTGAAGAAAACCTGCTGGACACTTTGCCAGTGTTAAGAGAGTTTAAGGAAGTTTTTCCAAATGAGATTCCTCATCTTCCCCCCAAAAGAGAGATTGACTTCTCAATCGATTTGGTGTTTGGAGAAACACTTGTTTCCAGAGTCCCTTATCGAATGAGCCCCCCCGAACTCATGGAAATGAAAATGCAATTGCAAGAATTGCTAGATAAAGGTTATATCAGACCAAGTGTGTCTCCTTGGGGAGCACCAGTGCTGTTTGTGAAAAAGAAGGATGGAACCTTTAGAATGTGCATTGATTATCGTCAGATGAATAAGTTGACCATCAAAAACAGATACCCATTGCCCAGAATTGATGATCTTTTTGATCAAGTAAGAGGAGCTTCAGTATTTTCTAAGATTGATCTGAGGACTGGTTATCACCAGCTCAAAATTAAGGAGGAAGATATTAGTAAAACAAATTTCTGAACCAGGTATGGTCATTACAAATTTGTATTCCTACCTTTTGGTTTGACAAATGCCCCTACCACCTTTATGTGCTTAATGAACATTGTTTTGAACAAGTACTTGGATAAATTCGTACTAGTGTTCATAGACGACATTCTGGTTTATTCAAAAAGTGAGGAAGAGCACAGAGAACACTTAAGGATAGTTTTTCAAACCTTGAAAGAAAACCAGTTATATGCCAAGTTCAGTAAATGTGAATTTTATAAAGACAAGATTCAATACTTGGGGCATATTATTTCTGAAAAAGGATTGGCTGTAGACCCTGAGAAAATAAAGGCTATTAGAGAATGGCCGGTGCCCACTAATGTATCAACAGTACGGTCATTTATGGGGATTGCAGGTTATTATAGAAGGTTTGTGAAAATATTTTCTACAATAGCATATCCCATAACTTCATTACAGAGGAAAGGCACCAAATTTGAGTGGATTGAAAAATGCCAAAATATCTTTGAACAAATAAAACTAAAACTTACTACAACTCCTATACTCAAAATTGCAGATCCTGAAAAGGAGTTTGTTGTATGCACTAATGCATGCAGAGTGGGATTGGGAGGAGTTCTTTTGTAGGAAAATTCCATTATTGCATATGAGTCTAGGAAACTTAAGAAACATGAACAAAACTACAATGTATATGATTTGGAATTGGCTACTGTAATTCATGCCTTGAAGATGTGGCGACACTATCTTCTTGGGAAAAAATTCATATTGATGACTGATCATATTAGCCTCAAATATTTCTTTTCCAAAAATGATTTGAATGCTCGACAAGCCAGATGGCTGTCTTTCTGAGTGAATTTGATATGGACATCAAACATATCAAAGGGAAAGAAAACAAAATTGCTGATGCATTAAGCAGAAATTCTTGCCAACACATAAGCAACCTTGGGAGTAGTGCTAGTTTTGACTTAGAAGATCTGGTTAAAAAGGTAGCGGATCAAGACCCCGATTATGAAAATATGCAATTAAAAATGCATAAAAAATAAATGGTTGAGTACACCCAAAACCAGAGATGGTTGATCTGCTATAAAAACAGATTGTATATCCTCAATGTAGAATATTTGAAAAAAGAGATCTTACATGAATATCTTAAACAACCATATTCAGGACATCCTGGATATCAGAAAATTATTACAGCCCTGAAAAAGAATTTGTTTTGGCCAGGAATGAAAAAGGATGTAGCAGAATATGTAACTAGGTGCATGGAATGTCAACTAGTCAAAGTAGAACATCAACATCCAGCTGGTCTTTTAAATCCCTTGCCAATTGCAGAATGGAAATGGGACACTATATCTATAGACTTCATAACCGGGTTACCCAAAAAAAAGTACCAACATGATTCAGTGATGGTAGTGGTGGACACTTTAACAAAATCTGCACACTTCATACCTATAAAATCTACTTTAGGGATAGCCCAAGTAGCAGATGTGTTCTTAAAAGAAATATTAAGGCCACACAGGGTCCCAAAGATGATTGTTTTAGATAGATATGCGAAGTTCACAACAAACTTTTGGAAAGGTCTATTTGGGGGCATGGGCACCAAGCTGAATTTTAGTACTTCCTATCACCCTCAGACAGATGGTCAAACAAAGAGAACAAATCAGATTTTAGAGGATATTCTGAGAATGTATGTGATGGATAAGCCATCAAAATGGAAAGACTACTTGCATTTAGCTAAATTTTCTTATAATAACAGCTATCAATCTTTAGTTAAAATGAGTCCATTTGAAGCACTCTATGGAAGGAAGTGTTGTACTCCTTTAAGCTGGAGCCAACCTGAAGGTAAGCTAGTATTGGGACCAGATAATATACAAGAAATGGAAATAATTGTCAAACAAATCCAAAGAAACATCAAGACATCACGAGATCGACAGAAAAACTATGCTGATAAGAAGAAGGTGCATCGAGAGTTCAAAGTGGGTGATCATGTCTATCTGCGTATTAAACCCAAAAAGAGCACATTTTATGCTGGATTTTTTGCAAAATTGGCTCCTAGATATTGTGGACCTTTGAAGTGTTAGAAAAGGGTGGGACCAGTGGCTTATAAATTGGCCTTACCGCCCCATGTTAAAGTGCATGATGTGTTTCATGTTTCGTTATTAAAAAGATATGTGCTTGATGCTTCTCACATTGTTGATTGGAATGTGATACAGGTGGAATGAGAAGGAGAGTTCCTTCTAGAGCTGCTTCAAATATTGGAGTGGGAAGAAATTGAATTGAGAAACCGAACAGTAACAAGAGTAAAGGTGCAGTGGAAGCACTTTACTACTGAAGAAGCTACATGGGAAAGAGAAGCTAAGATGATGGAAAAATCTCCGTATCTATTTTCAAAATGAACTTGAGTGATTAGTGGTTAACACCGAGGACGGTGTTTTTTTTCAGGGGGGGAATATGTAACACCCCTAGTTTTATGTTTTTTTCAAGTTAGACATTTGAACTTCAATCCAAAGGGGATTGGACCCCAATGGATAAGTATTGTGTGGATGTAACTAATTATTTAATTATGAGAAATAAATAAAATATTTCTGTGCATATTGACCAAATGAGAATTTTGAGATCACTGGCCAAATCCATGAGGTATGGAAAGAGGCTAAGACTTTCCCCAAAAATATTTCAAAAATCCTTGGAAGAATTTATTTCTAATTTAGATTTCTGAGGAAAACTCTAGATTCTCCAATGAGCTGGAGAGTAGTTGGGAAGAGGTAAAAATCTAGAAAAGTAGAAAACAGATTTAAAAGTCCCTAAAAAAGGGAAGCCTAGGCAAACATGAATAAAAGCATCCTGTAATTCTAGACGCAGAATTAGAAACAGGCTTTGGGTAGAATAAGCTTAAATAAGCTACTCCAGAACAGATTGGCGTTGGTCTGTTCTGGGAGAGGATCTTAGCTCGGGGGTGAGTTCTGTGGATAAAGGAACTCTAAGGCTGGGAGGATTGGTCATCACAGAAGTGGTATGCACACAGTTTTGATGAATAATTAAATTAGATGCTGTTGGATAGTAGTGAAAAGTGCTGTGATAATTATGTTGAGTTAAACTGTCATGTTATGAATTTCCTTAATTTTAACAGAGTTGAATAGAAGAAATAATTCTCCTAAAATTATGTATGGTAGTAGGAAAGCATACTAGGGAGTACTGTCAACCAGAACCTCTAAACCATTAGATGGTTTAAATCGGGAGAGAGTGTAAACGATTCCATATAACAGTTAATATAACTTTACTCTGCGTCTGTAATAAATAGTAATTAATTAAAATAAGCAAATAAATAATTAAAGATGTATTAGTTCATAAGTGAACTTTGGAAAACTGTGATGAGTTACACTTTAGATAGGTACATGCATGTATAAAGAAATATTGTGCAGACTTAAGAGTGGAATTGGTGTAATTATGATGGAAGTTAAACTTGAGGAGTTTGTTATTGTACTGAATGATCATAACGATATTAAAACTTTCTCTATTGTACCATAAGTAAGTCTACCCTGGGTAAAATTAGCAGTAAAGCTAAACTGTCAAATTGATGCTTAAAGAAGTAAAAAACTGTGAGTAAATAAAGTGGATTGTTATTTTCGGTGAAGAGAATTTCACACTACTGTTATGAAGAAAAATAAATTATAAAAACAAAACAGAATGGGATTTAAAAGAATATTTCTACCTTTGGTGGAGGAAAAGATGAAAATATTCCATAACAACACTATTTATGTAAAATTATTAGGTGAGGGTATTATTACTGTAAGGTAGAAACTTTTATTATTATTGGAAAATATGAAAAATTATGTTCTGGCAGAAAATGTATATAAAAGTTACCAGAGAGATACAGTGAAGGAGGAACCATAGAGCCAAAATAAACAATTTTATAATAAGGAATGAACAAGACCATGCTATTATGTACGATGTATATATATATATATATATATATAGAGATATATATCCTAGAAATCATTCTATATTTTGCATTTACAAGAACATAGTATAGGCGCTATGAAGGAAATTATTTCAAACCTTGACAGAAAAGGGAGACCAAATTAAAATAGCAGGTTGAGATAGAATTATGATTTAAAAACAAGTACTATTATTCTCTTTATGTGGTTTCGAACTGATACGATACTTAGTCAATAACAAAAAAAAAAAGGGTCAGCAGTTGTGAATATGCCAGTGCAAGTAACTCCATTATTCCACAGCCAGAACAATTATGGACTCACTGAAAAACTCTAGATAAAAAGGCTGGAAGAGAAAAATTAGTACAGTGACCCAATACCAGGTAGGCATACTGGTTGAAATTGAGAATACTCCAGAGTGTGTATATGTTAAAATAAACTGTGTAATGTCCAGAATATTACACACTGAGAAATTATAACGTACATAGCGACATAGTTATTTTCAAAATAAAAAGGGGGCGGGCTATATGAAAAAATTAAATCTGACTGTCGAATAAGACAAACTACTTCACAAACGGAAGATTTACTTCCATCCATGAGAACGACGACTGTCTGGATGATAACAGAGTACCAACCTGAGAGCAAATGAATAAAAACGTTAAGGGTCGAATTTGGTAGCATTTCTTGAAATATCAAAACGAGAAATACGTGGGGGGGGGGGGGGGCTGCACTCGCGATGAGATTACCTACAATAAACGAGAACCAGAGAGTGAAACCCCAATCATCGAATCCGAACAATATAATAACCATTGAACTGAGTGGGAATTGAATTAAATAAGAGTGTGAAACCCGAATACCTAGAACGAAGGGCGTAACTCCTCGGCGTGAACATGTTCACTGTGAAACATAAGCCAGAGGTGTGAGAAATAGAACTCCTTGCCAAATCACAATTTAATCTCAGTTAAAAGAATAACAAAGTACCGAATGGTGATTGTGAAGGAGAACACACGAGAAGTTCGAATAAGAATCAATGCTCTCAAATGTGATAACCGTGAACCAAATGAGACTCTATGTATATAGGCAATGAATAAATGAGATTTTCATACGACTATGCTCATATCAGTTCCACAAAAAGAGGCATAACACGGTCATCAACGAAAATCTAGTTATAACAAATAAACTACATGCATAAATCAAAGTGGTAAGCAAACCAATACCTGAGAGGTTCAGTAGAATCTCTGTCCCATTCAAGCTACACAGGAAGCAAGACGAACATCAAAGAGGTTCGATGGCGAAACCTAAGAAACAAAGAGGTGCGAGGGCGACATCCTTGCATCCCTGAAATCTTGAAGGGAGAGACCCTCGTAAGTCCAAAGTCGGATGAAACGAAGAAAAATGAAGCTTAGCCACAAAAAACCATGAATTAAATAGCAATGGTCATGCTCAAACCCTAACCGATCCTCACCATCCAGATGGCGAGATCTGGAGAGGACGTACTCATACAATAAAAAAATGATAAAGTCTAATGTAGATATGAAGAAACGTCCATCCCAACACTGAGAAAAATTTAATGGGCGATGACGCCAAATTACCAGAATGCCATCAAAAACCACATATTAATTAATATAAGGAGAAATGAACTAAGGGGTGTAAATCCCGACAAAGCACGAGACGGGTCAAAAATTTAATGATACCCTACTGTGGTACTACGAAAATCTAATAGACATTACACATAGAAATCCCAAGGCAAATACATACACGCAAGAGATCTTGGTGTGAGGGTAGGTGTATTAAGTTGAAAATTGTGCAGCCCTAAGGCCATATACAAGTGGAATTCGTATACAATCAATAGGCTATAGGTATACACCCACATAGGTAATGTCGTGGTACAAAAGTGTGACTATTAAAAGAGGGAGCAAGTTACCTTGAAGAATGGACCATATGATAATAGAATCACATAGATGCTATATGGTTAATGTATTCGATATGTATATCGAATAATGGATAAATTAAAACAATTAAATAAAGACTCCTCAATTTTTTAATAAGTTTACTAAGTTCATGTATAAAAAGGATGAGCAAGGTATTAACAAATCAAGGTGCAGATAGAGAACCCTTTAATCAAATACCTTGAGATAGGCTTTGCTAGATTAATAAAGGTGTTAATGGGTGATGAAGGTATAGTCATGAGGGTATTGTAATTGAAATTCCAAATTACTTCTAATAGGAAAAAATAAAATGATATCTGTTGGAGCTACAAATGTATATCTATTGAATATTTAATTCATTAGGAAGATAGTATAGAGAATTTTTTTTTTTGAATGTGTGAATGTGGAGGTGTTACAGTTAATGCCCAAACCATGCATTTTAAGGGGTTTTATTTCTTGTTACTTCGTTGTATGGGTGAAATTGGTACATTCATTATCTTTGTTCCTATGGAGGACCAATGTATTTACCAAATTCCACAAAAAAATACATTGGTAAAATTGGAAGGCTATGTCTTGGTGCATATGAAATTTGCATGACTACTCTAAGAGCACCATTTACTAAGCCTGCATGGACCCCTAAATTGCAAGATATCAGAACTCATTGGCCTACACATAGTAGTATTTTTCTTCCTCTTCGTCATCATATTGTTGGTGTGCTTATAAGTAATTTTTTTTATTTTTTCCATATTTCATGCAATTGGCATACACAATATTTCAAGCATGGGTTTGTTATGGCTCTTAGCAAGAGTGTCTATTGTAAAGAGGTGGATGAAGTGTTAATTATTTGGTGCTCTTTTATAGACAAGAATAAGTTAGTCCTAGAGTGAAAGAGGTTGCAATCAGCTATTGTAGGTGCAGCACAATGAATGTTTATCAGCAACTAGTGGTAGTAGGCCTAGGTGACAATAATTCCTTTTTGTCGAATCACTATTTGCAAATTGATTACAATCATAAAGGTCGTCCATAAATTCCTCCTTGGAGTTTCACCTACATAAAGACGTTTTTCCATTACTAGTGGAAGTTGGCCCAAGGCCCATACATGAATTATTGAGGATTGAGAAACTGAGTTGCGGTTTCTTTCTGGAAATGCTTCTTGAAAATGACTGTATTTGCACAAACAATTTAGATCCTATGTAACTCATCTCATCAATTAGAATCTATTGAATATGTTTCATCTCTTCTTGGAAAACTATAAGGGATTGACCATTTAAAGGCTTCAAGTTTTTAATAAGAATCCTAAGCCTTGAATTTAGTGCTTATATGTATCTTAAATGTTGTAACAACAGAAGGGTAAAGAAGAAGTATTGTGCTATTGCCAGTTGTTGCTTGAGAAGATAGTCCCTCTTTGATGTAGCTTATCAAGTTGGAGTTTTTGGTGCTTGCAATGCCTTGGATGATCATCTTTAATGGTTTTTTTGGTTGTCTTGATTGTGAGTGTTGTAGGATTATGTCCAATGCATGTTGTTGATTTGTAGATAATGAAATTATAAAAGGACACAGGGTATTGGTTTCTTGTAAGTCTTCCCCATTCCATCAATCATAGTTAATGAAGTTTGGTGCAACATCCAATGTATCTTTCGATACTCTAGTTGACCCCATGGGTCGGAAGTTTCAAGTCCTCATAGGCCTAGCATGACAAGAGAAGTAAAATGGATATTCCCAATAAGTACCCATCTTAACAAATTTTTCCATTCATTTAACTTCATATATTATAGTACGTTAGTATGGGTAGGCTCATCTTTTGGTGCTTGGTCATCAAGAGTGGGAACAATGGTGAGATTAACATGCCATGCATGGTAGTCATTCCTTTTTCTCTTCTAATTATCCAAAATATATTTTTTCAGAAATACCTCTTGTTATATGAATTAATTTTATTTTAATTAGAACTAATTAATTGTACATAGATAAATTTTCAACTAGGATAGGTCTTTTATTTCATGGTTATTACGCAAAATATATGTAGGTAGAAATTTTTAACTAACACTAAACAATACCCAACTCTCTCTAAGATCATTGCTTACAATAAAAATTGAAATCAACATTTTCAAACCATCAAACACTCTAATAACTTTGCACTTAGTTCTAAATTAAAATCACTCTTGTATAAAAAATATCACTTACTCATTCAAGATCTCAATTGTGGAGAAAGAAATAGATCTTTTCAAAAATCTTATAGAATTAATTCTAATAAAAATTCACACAACCAACTACCTCACTACAATCATCAATTCCCAAATTTGTGCAACGTACAAGAACAACAACATAACAATCTATCTAATATTATATCTAGCAAAACTCAAAAACTATAGAAGAAAAATAATTAATAACACACAACTGAGAAATGCATCCATCCAATAACTATGTTATTACACAAATAACCAGGATCAACTATTATACAAACCAATCTGTCAATAATTGCAAGACATTAATGGAAGTACATAACAATGCCAATTAAACGATATTAAACATAATTATGAGGAAATCCAACACACTGCTACACTACCTTACTAGTACATTGATACCTTCTAAAGAAGAGGGCCCTTACTCTTTATTATGGATATGGAAATTTATAGTTCACAAGCTAAGAAAATAGAATACAATTGAGCCATGAACCCATGAAAGTTTGCATTAATATTGAAGAGTTGTACATATTCATAACTTCTCCAAAAATATAATATTTTTTCCCCCACACGATTTATAGGACTTCTCCTTTATAGATTTATATTTTTTCTAATTTTAAAACCTAAATTAGCCATGAGAATATTTTGATTCTCAAGCAATCGAAGTTTAGAGTCTCATACAACAAATTACAATTAAATTGCTAAGAATAAAGAGAGTGTTTTAACAATGTCTTAAATTAGTAAGAAATCGATAACAGTCACAACCAAGTTGGTTGTATTGTCACAAGATAGTGTTCTTTGTTGGCATAGTTGCATAGGTTGACAATGACCGAGTAGCAGTTCCCAAGTTGACTCCCGATGATATCATCAAGAAAACATAGTATTATGGAACAACGTATCAACATAAAAATGGTAGAATTAGTAGAACATTTTCTAGGATATCAACAATAAACAACTTGGAGAAACATAATTGCATGCAAGAAACAACCCCCATGTCAATTTTATTAATAAATTTTGCCAAAAGAATCAACCTCTAATTAAAACACAAGCAAAACTGCATGAAATAAGTTGACACGAAAGAGTAGCATGCATTAGTAAAAATGGAAATAGGTGGAGTAACAAAATGTGATAATAAGGTTTCGAATGGTTGAAAAGGTGGGAAAATTATGGTAAAAAGGATGCCAATTCTAAGACCCAACATATCCCCCCAAGTAAAGAAACCACATGTCCTCATGTAAACCCTTCAATCATCCCTCAACGCAAGTAAAGAAAAATATGTAATAAGTTTAATACTTAATAAAGAATAGATAACATATTAAATATGTAGAGAAAAAAATCTTTAATACCTAATTTTTAATAGGTTTAATGTTTTTTTTAATAAAATAGATAACATATTAATTTTTTTTTTTAATAACATCACATAATACTATGACACGTAGAATAATAAACACATGTAAAAATTTCATGTATAAGTTACAATTATAACACAGAATAATTTAGGATTTTTTGTCCACAGATGGTATGGCTAAGTTTCGATGTTGTGATTATGAGAGAAACAAAGCATGTAGGTGTGCCTCTTCTTTCTTTCATAGTGAGACATAGGCAATATAAATCATTTTTAACGACATTTAAGGGAGAATGATGGTGTTATTAATATTTTTTCTAGAGTGGTAGTGTGTGAAATTTCCATGAATCTCAAACCATGACGTTAAATGTTACCAATACCAATCATAGATTTTGTTAAGGTCATTCCCTGTGATTTATGAATATTTAATGCCCAAGCCATCTTCAGAGGGTTTTATTTCTTTTTACCTAGTTGTATGGATGTATGTGTTACATAATTTGGCTGTGTGTTATCCCATGGAGGACCAATGCATTTATTGAATGGCACAATAACATATGTTGTGAAAATTCGGGGCATATGTCATGGTGCATATACAATTTTCATGACTAATCATATAGCACCATTTACTAATCCTAATTAGACTCATAAATTGAAAAATAGGACAACTCATTGAGGTACACATATCATTAATTATTTTTTCTAGTTGGTCAACATCTCGTTGGTGTGATTTTGACCTATTTGTTAATTTTTCAATACTCCATTAAATTGGCATATGAAAGGCTTCAAGCATGAATTTATTATGTTAATTAACAACAAGTTTGTTGCAAAGAGATCAATTGAATTTATAAATATTTGGTGCTCTTTGACGGACAATATTTTGCTAGTCTTAGAATGAACTACGTTCCACTGATATATTGTTAGTGTAGCATTATTATTGTATGTCAACGAATGTACATTACGAGCCTAGGTAATAAGAATTCCTTGTTATTGACAAAATGTTTGAAAATTTATTACATTGGTAAAGGTTGTCATAAATTTCTCCCCGTAGTTGCACCTACATAAAGAGGTGTGTCTATTAGTGGTGGAAGCTAACCCAAGTCCCCTAGAAGAATTATTGAGCATTGAATGAATGCGCATCACTTTATTTGTTGAAATGCCTCATGGAAATGACTATTTATATGCACAAAAGTTAGTACCTATGATTGTAATCTCATTAATTACAATGTATTGAATATGTTTCATCTCTTATTGGAATGCTTGATGTAGGATATTTACCATTTAAAGGTTTCACGTCATTAATATGAATCCTAAGCCTTGAATATATGATGGTTAGATGTATGTTAAATGTTGTAACACTAGCAGGGGAAATAATAAGTATTGGGATATTGAAAAATGTTTCTTAAGAGGATAGTGCCTCTTTTATGCAACTTATCAAGTAGGAGTTTTGACGCATGTAGTTCCTTGGATGATCATATTCGATGGGCCTTTTGGTTATTTTTCTTGTGAGTGTTTTATGATTATGTCCAACGCATGTTGTTTATTTGTAGATAATTCATTTCTAAAAGGAAATAATAGATTGAGTTCTTGAATAATTTCCCCATTCCTTCGATTATAGTCGATGAAGTTGGCACAACATACAATGTATCTTTCTACACTTCTAGTTGATCCCATCGGTGGAAAGTATCAAGTCATCAGAGAGCTAGCATGTTAATATCTAAGTGAATTGGATATTCATTGTAGGTACCATTTTTTATAAAGCTTTTCATCTGTTCATCTCTGTTAGTGTCCCGTGTTTTGATAGTTTGGCAAATCAAAAGACAAGGAAACAACAGAACCAATCTTTAGAGTTACAAGATCTAATCCTCCTGTTCTCAGAGAGGGATCTCTCAAAAGTTTGTTTGCAAAGGTTTATCTTGTGTGCTTAGAGTATTGGTTTTATACTAGTTATTAAGTGTATGTGTTTATTTGTTCATTTGGTTGGATTGAATTGATACAGAAGAACATGAAAGGTCTAGGAAAGATATATAGATCAGTAAAATATCTGTTTCATTGGGCAATGGAGTCAAGAAAAGGTCATAAAACACTCATCAAAGGATATGGGATATCAGAGGGCAAATCTAACTTGGACACGGGATCCTTTTGTTTTTGGAATGGGATGAACATTAATGATTTGGAACGAGAGTTTTAATTCTCAACAAAGGGAATTTGAAAGCATAATTTGAAACAATAAAGAGTTCTTTGATAGACAGGGCTAACCATAAATTCTACAAATCACACTTTTAAGCAAATAATGATTTCAAAACAACTTTCAAAGTAAAATCTAAGATTCGGGGAACACCCTATTTCCTCAAAGATTTTATTCTAAAGGACTTTAGAAAACATATAAGATTTACTGATAATCACAGTCATAGAAGAGGGAACACCTAAAAACATCTATGATCATAATTATAACGACCTTTAAGCCAACTGTTTAAGTGAGGACAAAGGGCAAGATCAAAACAGACCTCTCTGATTCACTATAAGCAAAGAACTTCAAAGGGAGACTTCAATAATATTTTTTAAGTGGCAGCAGACAAGCAGGGAGAACCATAAATTATGTTGAAACCAACTGTTCAAACTATTAAGGAAATAAATAAGCATGAAGACTAAAGAGAAAGATTAAAGCCTCTAAAATACTTCAGCAGAAGAAAACATAAAACAGTGAAGGATGAATAGGTCTAAGGTGCTTCCAGGAGTCATTTATTAGCCTAATACTTTCTATCCTACTGTAGTGAGAAATTATGGAACATAATGAAAACAGGGAAAAACATGAAACAGTTCAGAATACTTCACCAACAGCCAAGCTCATGAATCCAATGATAGAGCCTTCTCAGGAACAAACATGCAACAACATCATCAAGACCTCCAAGACTTCAATTTATTCTTCAACTTCAAAGGACTATGTATTGATTTCAGAGAGTTTCAATATTATAGCTTGTGATCAAACAACAACCAAAACCCTATGTATCATCTTTAAAACCTCTGATTTCACATTTTCACATTCTGATGAAGTGGAGTTAGTGCCTAACCCTAGAGGATAGTTTGAAACCCTTTGAAGCCACCTGTTGTTATGAAGGAGGCCTTTTGTCATTATTTGACCATTTTTTGCCAACTTTCCCAAACTGTTAGGTTTTAGGGATGCTTAGGAAAAAGTATAGTGTTTTCTTCTAAGTTCTATGAAAATTCTCAGAACTAATTAATTATTCCTAAACTCCTTCAATGTGCACTTGAAATATTTGAGGTGACCTTTGCCCTTGTAACCCTAGCACTGATTTACTGCTTGGTCAAAATAGTCATAAAACCCTGATTTTCATCAAACATGTGCTTGCTACTTTCTTCTCCTATGAATGATCTTGTAATGATGATCTTCTCATTTCTTTATCCATTGCTAGTCTGATGGCAATTTGATCTTCTTACACAAATGTGAGCAAAGGTCTGTTGTCCCTTTGCAAGATTCATGCTCTAGGCCAAAAAACCTTCCTTGAATGACCTTTTTGATCAGTTTGGACAAAATCATTTGTCCTTTTATTATTTTAATGCATCTTATTTATACAGGAACAACAGAGTTTGTAGGGCACCAAATCCACCCTATGACTTTGTGAAACCCTAAGTGACCTAGTGGAGGCTTTCTTGGACTTGGTTTTTTGACTAAGACCTATAATTTGGGATCATCAAGTGTAAGATAGAGTTCATGATAGACTAATGTATTGAAGATCCAAAATTCAATGTATTTGATTTATCTAAAGAGTCTACAAAGATAGTTTGGGACTATCAGTGTTTGAGAGTACCTTGGGATACACAATAAAGTTGATTGATTGGTGAGTTTAGGTATTAGTGGGGGTTTTTTAGGAAAAACAAAATAGATGATTTGGGCCAAAGGTGAAAGCATATAGACAAGAAGATTGACATATGACACTAATGGGTTTTTTGGGATTGGTAAACAATGCTAGACATGATGGAAAAGTGAAATAGTGAAAATTTATTTTTAAGGATGATGAAGGCAGTGAGATTTCTAGAACTCACAATGTTCATGAATTTTGTTTCTAGAAATCTAAGGAAATCATTTAGTCATCTATGAAGGAAAAAATTACTGACGACTAACATTACCAACAACTATGGCTAGGCACATTGTGACAATTATTTTTTAATACAAGTTGAGACTTTCCTTCTTATTTCTTGTGCATACATTTCTGTATGACGTTAATGGATATTTTTCTAGATGATTGTTTGAATTTGTACCAGGAAAGGCTGGAGGGTCCCCATGCTGATTTAATTACATTGTTGTTGGTTTATTTTTGTATATGTAAATATATGTTAGCACCTTCATTTTCAGTGTTAATATTGTATTCCCTGTTTGAATCATTTATGAATATTTCTTGTACAAAATCACTTGCATTCCATGGCCATTTACATAGTGAAAATTATTTCTTTTGAATGATTAGTTTCATTAAAGAAGGAAAAAACATGTCTCTAAGTGAGAGCATCTTCTTTGTTAACTAGGATTGAATTCAAATCAATGTTCACTTTTCCACATGCGCCTCTCCTAGATTAGATTAATATGGTTTATTTATATGCTTTGGTAATTTAGATAAGCTGAAATGATTTTGTTGAATGATTGGAAGCAATAAGGAAGGACAACCAAGAGCTCTTAGACAAGAGCCTCTTCCTTGTTATCTAAAATTTAATAAGATCATTATTCACTTTTTCATTTTCTTTCATAGATCATATTTACATGATTTATGTATATTCTTTCTTAGAATATTTTTTCATGGTTTTATAGAAATAAATTTGATAAAGCCTACTTTTATGAGTTTAATGAGACACTCATCATAACTATTTTTTATAAAATGTTTTTATAGTTTTACATTTCAGCAAATTATGCATGTATATTTTCATTTTCATATTGTATCATGCATTTTTGGGTATCTAAGAAATTTCTTTCTAAACTATCTAGATCTAAGATCCACATACTTTGGTATGTTTCTAAGTTTACCAACCCGGATTGATATTAACATACATGCTCTAATTTACCTCAATAAATTGGACTTACAGTAAGCATAGTTTCCTTAATTGGGATTTAAACCCCCAAAAGGTGGTGGTTGTGGGAAGAAACTATACCCCTTACCTTATCTTTCACTCAATTTTCTGCTTGTAGAAATTAACTCCCACAAGTGAGAAATATTTTGCAAGAACATTGAAGCGTTGAACTACAATTAGTTTCAGGTGTAGTTAACCTTTAAGCTAGGAGTCATTGTTTTCTTTATTGGATGAGTTTTCTTAAATTATAGTAGTATTACATTGTAGTTAGATTATACTTTGCACCACTACAAATAGTGTTTGCTTTCTCTTTCTTATTCCTTTTCTTCATCACTTTCATCTCTCCTTTAGTGTTATCTTTTTATTGACATCATTGCACCCTCTAAGCATTTGTCACATAGAATCCATGTTTTTCATCCTCAATTTTAATTAGGAGATTCATTGACACCTATTAGACAAGTCAGGGTCCCTCTCCCTATTCCACCTTCAAACTCTATTATTTCCAATCCATCTAGTTCTTGCTTCGATTCTGAGTCCTCTCAACTCCAAGATGATACCATGTGATATGGTGTCAATGTTGGTGGTAATACTAGTCCCAATGTGGTGACCAATAGTGGAGGAAGTGTTGGTGTTAATTTTGGTAATACTCAGCATGACCCCAGTTGGCGACCCATGCAAACCAAGCTCCCATTTTATATGCAAAAATTTGAAGGGAACTTTGGAGAACATCTGATTTACCATGTTTGACCCTTTCACATGTCGTGTTCATCTAATTCCATAACGTAGGATTCCATTTATTTGGGCCTCTTTCAACACACACTACCCAAATCTGTTGTGAAGTGCTATATAGAATAATCCCATGTTTCACATAAGGTGTTTTGGACCCTTTCTATTGAATTTATATCATATTTATGGTTACATATCCATTACGATACTAGTACAATTTTTTTTTACTTCATTCTATGAAACCTCCACAACCTGTATTTCTAATTAAGTTCACAGAAGGAAGAGCTTGTGCAAATTTATGGAATTCAAATATCTATTTTCCCTATATTGGTTCCTGCATCCCTCCTTGTTTCAATTGGTAAAGATGTTGCATATACTTTCCCTTACAATAAACAATAATCCATTCGGAAGGCTTTGTAGTTTTATCTGATCTATGCCCAATTAGGTTATGTATATACCATTCTCATTGACCTCCATCAGCTTGGTGCTTCCTATGCACTGGGGGCATCTCATGCCATAGATGATGTGATTAGATTGGTATCTTAGCAAAAATCTTCCCATATATGCAAGGATCCATGGGATATGACCAACCTCAAGGGGGGCCTAGTACCAAATACACTCCCCCCCTGATCCTTCACATATTAACTAAGGAATAAGTACACCTTATGCATTTACCCATTCACATAACGAATTATAGGGTAAAATATTACTCAACCTAGTTACTAAAATGTTACCAAAAATCCGTACTATCCTTATGTGTCACCTAGTTCTTTAGCACTAGTGGCACTAGCACCTTATCCTCCTATGCCATAGCGTCCTCTTCCATAGATACCACTACCTCCACATGGGTAAGTGTACACTCAACATAATGTTTCCTAGCCCTCAAGAAAAATAAAAAATGGAAGGGTAACTGATAAAAAACCTTAGGGAAAACAAGGAAACAAATCTCATCATCCTAATGCCAATAAGGGTGATCAGTACAACACCGCTAACTTTAACCAAACTGCTCAACCCAAGAAAAAAAATCCCTTCACACCAATAATCCTCATTCATTATGCGGTACCTATGGACACTACAGTTGTGGCTTTCCCATTCTCTCTCAATCACAAAAAGCATGAGCATACCAATAGGTTTCCTCTACAGGGAAGAAACACATGCCTTCATTAGCCCATCCCTTTATGTAATTGATAGTGCTTAGGAAAACCCTCCCTAACAAAGGTAATGTGGGTTCAAAGGATGGAGATATCCTTTTTTTCCTCCCTCTTATCAAAATAAGAATGGATCTTACCAAATAATCATGATTAATTCCAATTAACTCAACCTTCAAACCTGGTCGCACCAATATGATACACCTCCTGAGAAATCATCCATCAAGGAAGAATCAAAGATACCCACAAAGAATATTTCTTCACCCAATGGTACCTTACATATCATTTTATAATATTATTTCATTGATGGAAAAGGTGAAGAAGATTATTGCAAAGGATCAAGTGGCTGCAAACAAGATCAAATCAAGTATGGAAACGAAAATTATCGGTGTAGTGAATTTGAAGCCATTTTTAGTTCAGTATATTAGCTCCATTTGACTTAGGATCCACTCATATGGATACACATGGGATTCACCAAGGGAGAAATACCATACCATGTGGGTTCATATTGGGGGATATATTTTGAGTAAAAAATGCAATAATATATTGGGGGATATAAAGGGGGTAAAGGGTTTTTGTATTGGCAGGTGTAAAAAATGGATCTCAAAGTTTATGAAAAAATATAAAGGGGTATGACAAATGTTAAGGAAAAATAGATACCTACAAAATTTAGTGGAAGTAGGGGTTTTTTGAATTAGGAAGGTGTATTGGGTTTGTATTCATAGGGGGTTAAATAATGTGATTTTTAGGGGTATTTTCCAATATGTAGTCAAGTTAAGGGTGTTGTTTAATATGCCATGAACACACATGATAGGTCAGAGGTTCATTGAGTGAAATCCCTTTGTATGGATAGAGCTATAAAATCAATTTTGAGTGGTATATGGAACTCCAAAAAGGGACAAATGGATCATAATTTATTGTGAGTCAAAGTTAAGTAACCCCAAAGTCAAAAGTTGAAAACCTAAATTGGTGAAGGATCAAAGTGGTACAAGTTTGGTGTTTTTCCAAACTGGTCGGTGTATTTTCTCGAGGTTAGAACTTAGGCCTTTATCCTAGGGTCATAATTAATATAATAAATATTATTATAAAACACTATAGAAGTTTATACAACACAATATTTGTTTCAAATATATGAATGGATGAGTCAAGGTAACATGACAGAAGTATATTCCACTAGAGGAACATGGAAGCAACATCAAAGCAATCTAGAAGTATGAAAGTATGGAGATAATTTATAAGAAACATAATATAATAATTTAATAATTTACCATAATAAATAAGGAACTTAATCATTCATGGATGTCATTTTCAAAGAACGTTAATGTAGAAATTCATTCAAAATAATTCAACTAATTGGTAGCATGAAAAGAAGAAGTATGCTTATCTGAGAAAATGTTATTAATTAGATATCTACAAAAAGACTCATATCTTCACAAAGAGTTAAAGGAAGAGAAGGATACATATAGATCATAAATATACTTGAGAGCATAAGCATGATATGTCTTGGTTAGATAAGAAAGTCGGCACTCCTCCATTTGGTTGTTTGATATACAGTAGCATAACAGATTGGAAGAACATATGATAACACCAATAATTTATCATTATACAATATGTGTGGAGAGAATTTATTTTGACAACGTCGAGTTAAACATTCATGTAATAAAGTTAATAAAGGACAAATAATAACCATCTTAATGGGAAACATATTCGAAGATGAATGTTGAGAAAAAACATAGTGATGGGGATCACTTGTGATTAATTAATGGCTATGGAAATTTGCAAAGGAAATGGCAAAGGTTTCTGAAAGGAAAAGTGGCATTTATTGGTATTTTGTTTATGAAATTAATGGAAAATAGGAGAAAAGGAAGGTGAATGGTCACGAGTTGTGCGTGCAAAAGAAAATGAAGGAAAATAATGGAAATTGAAGAAAAATAGAGGCCTCATTAATAAAAAGGCTTCAAAGGATCAATTTTTAACATTTTGTGAGTTCCGTTTTGGGAGCTCTCTCTATTATCTCTCTCTTTCATACTCTTGGACACTTAGATTTTTTTGATAAATATTATACAAGTGTGGCATACTTGGGATTTGGAGAAGGAAGCCAAAGGGAAAGCAGGAAAGCACAAGAGGACATCGGGATCAACAACTACAACATATTTTCTTTGTAGATACCAAGTTGCATGTATGCTTTCCTCGCTAGTTTTTGAATGCATGGCACATGCATGTGGTTTCTTGATTCCCCTATTTCATTGACAGGGAGGATTTAATGTATTTGTAGTAGCTTTTCCTAGCCTTGGAATTTCGTGGATAGCCATGGCGTTGTGGGTTTACCTTTGTTTTCTGGTTGGCGCTCATGATCCTTATGTATGTGGGTTAAGTTACTAGTTCCTAGAATCCTTGGTTGGACAAATTCTCTGAAAGGCCTGTAACAACTTGGGTTGAGTTACTGGTCCTGTAAGCCTTGGTTGGAAAAAAAAGTGGAAGCCCTTGGTGTGTTGAGTTACTAATCATAGAAGCCCTAGTTGGAACAAATCACTAGTACATATGACAATTTTCCGACACTTTAGTTCCGATAGTTTTGACTTATTGTTGGAAAGTTCCAAAATTTTTCTCAAATTTTTAATCCCGCCATGTGGTGCCACTCTTGCGACACTATGAAAAAGCATTGATATTGCGACACAACCAACTAGGGTGTCGCAATAGCGATAGTAATAGAAGACAACATCGTTATAGCAACATTCATGTTATGTGTGTCGATATACCAACGGATATGAAAAGACCATTGCGGAATGGTCACTTTCCCTTTGAAAAAGTCAAAGTTGACATGGTCAACTAGCGTCACAATAGAAAACGTTTATTTTAAATATATAGGGTACATTGTAAAGATGTTTTCTGACAACTTTACTATAATAGCGACAAATTTTACTGTAGTAGTGACGGTTCAGAAAGGGTATACGGTATTTTGTCTAGTAAAAAAACATAATTATTTTTTTTCTTTATAGGATAATTTGCATCAATGGAAGAAAACATTAGAGGTGGAAAAAAAATTCAAGAGGGTGAAAGGGGTGATGGTAAAGTTTATTTCCCTTGCAACAAATGTTGTTTGAGATGTAATGTTAGAGTTTGAATCACAACAACAACAAAACATTGTAAGAAATATGGGCACATTGATGGTGGATTGAATGACTACCATCCCATGGTAATTAATTAACAATATATATATATTCATTTAGATTATATAGTAAATTTTTTTATTATTTAAATATTTGTTATATACACACTAGTGTTTAATGATTGTTTATAAAGGCACAGTTGTGCCCCAAATTTTTTCACAACTAGATTTCACAACTAAATAGTAGTATATTAGATGACATTTCACCACAAGATAATATTTCAGCAAATACTAGTATTGTAGATGATGTTGTAAAATGTGAAGAACATGAATCGAATGATGAAGATTATGTTAATGATACCATGGAGGTAGATGACCACAATAATGATGTAATTCACAATGATGGTACAAATTAAATGCTCCAAGACTTGTATGGTGAGTCAGATGATGATATTGGAGATAGTTATGGTATTTATGATGTACCTCCAATTGAAACATCAAATGAATGAATTTTTGAACACTCAAATGCAACTCTTCTCTCTACTACATTGTTGCTAGTGAGCTTAAAGGTTATGAATAATTTGTCAAACAAATGTATGACGCATATCCTGAGGTATGCAATGTGTATATATGATCACATATATGCAAATTTTGATTATTTCCCCCTTTTTTTAGTTGTAATAAATGTGTAAAATAATAATTCATTACTTATATGTGATTAATGTTATTTACATTAACTAGTTTTTGTTTATGTTGTAGATTTTTGGGTGAATTATTGTTACCATCGCAAAATACTTTACCTCGCACATATCGAGATTTACGTGCTACTATGAAAGCCTTTGGAATGGAAGATAACACTATAAATTCATATCTTAAAGATGATATTATATATTACTAAGAGCATGCGTTGAAAATAGAATGTCCAAAATGTGGTGCTAGTAGATGTCGATCTGATCAACTAAAAAAAAAGGTGCCTCAAAAGGTTCTTCATCATATTCCCATAATTCTCACATTTGCAATGTGTTAGACTCCTATACCAATAGGTGTCATATTTCATGATTGACTCGATGAACTATGCAATTGTTCATGCAATCTTTCTTTGTTGCAAAGGTTTTCCATATTTTCAAAAATCAAAAATCAAAAACTAAAAATTTAAAAAATGGTAAGAGGTATACCCCAAAAGAAAAATCAAAGGGTGAAAATAAAATCTGGCTGTGGTGAAAGAACCTGAACCCCACCAAAAGAAAGGCCAAGGAAAGTGTGCAAGTCTAAATGCCAGTACTTTTTGCTCAGATGTAATAAAAAAATTGTGTGCAACTTGTATTTTATGCCACAATTTATGAACAGCCAAACAGTTTAAGCTTGGCTAGTTCATTTTTCAATTTTATGTTTTAAAGATAGAGAATAAAATCTGACCAAACTGTTTAATCTTGAAAGATAAGTAGATAGGTAGAGTGAATAAAAAGAGCTCAACAGTTTAATCTGAGCCCTTGGATGTAATAAGGTTAGAATTAGATAGATTTTCATATGTAAAGGAGAAAAAGGGCGATAAGGGTTTGCCAGTCTAAGTGCACCCTAATAAAGAAGAAAAAATGGTAGAGTAAAGTAGGTAGGGTAGGTAGATGATGTTGCAGAATTACATGTGATGGATGATGGCTTTAGATGTGTTAAATATTTTACTTTCATCACAAGTGCAAAGGCAGATAATACACTAAAGAATTTCAAGCAATGCAAAGTCAGATTATTAACTTCCCTTTTCATTTTTCCCTAAAAATTTCACTAATCTCCCCTAAGTACTAAGGTATTTGAAAATTAAAGGGGCTCAAGGCATTTCCTTGAATTTTGGAGGGACTGGACCCTCGGCCCAATAATTGGAAAAACCTAAGTACTTAAAAAACATTCATCATCACACTCATTCACTTCTAAAAAATATTTTCCTAAGTAAAATCCCATTTTACATAAGAAAATCATGCAATATTCCATAAAAACCCATTTTATGCAAGCATAAGTTAAATACATTATCCTAATGTTTTACACTTAGCACTTTAGCTCAATTTTCATATTAATTTCTAATTTATTATTTAAATCCCTATGAGAATAACCTTCTCCTATTATATATAACTCCTTTTTATAAAAATGCCCAAAAACCCATTTATTATAATTTTAGTCAAAGTATTTAATCCCCATATGTTTAAATAAATTACCCTCATTATGCTCCCTTTGACTAAAATATATCTTTATATTACTCCCGCCCCCTATGGTAACTAAATCATTTTGATTTAATTACTATATAATAAAAAATATATGATAAAACCTTAAACATGTTTATATGTGTTTAAAACAAAAATAACCCGAAGTTTAGTTCAAACTAAAACTTCAAAATAACCCATCCCTTGCGTATTTTTCTTCCCCGACCCTCTATCGTAAGATGGAATTGATTAACCCTCCAGATTAATTAATAACCTGTCCCGCCAATAAAAATGCCCCCGATGAGATTAATTAACAAATAATCACGTTGGACCCGCCTTGTTAAATTCCCGTCATTTCCACGTCCCGAAGACCGTCCGATCGACTGATCCAAGAACTACGGCTATTAACAGTTTCACTAGCCATCCGCATATGAACAATAACGCTTGATGGCCAAGTGGTTTTCTAGATCGTATAGAGCCACACGTCGTTCATTGTATGGAATCGCTCGCCCTCCGCCCAAAACCACCTTTCTCCAAAAGCGGTGCGATGGAAACCGCTTACCGCCTGCCCTCCGTGAAAAATCCACCATACATGCTGACATCATCAATCAAAAACCCGCCATCCTTTTGACTTTGTAAATAATACAAAATCCCACGTCGTTTTCATTATTTTGTGCATTAACCAATCTCCCATGGGACAAATTTCAAAAATAAACTGTTGAAGTCTGTCAACCATTACTTTGCTGAAGAGAATCACAGTCCAGTATTCCAGAGTTTGTCTGCCATTGCAAATACTTGTTTAATCATTATTAATTCCCAAGACAGGTATTTACCCTATTTCCCACTGAACTCTGTAAATAATCCAGGTTTTCCGTTTTAATTCCACATTGAAGACTGAAACAGATTTCAATTTTATCTTTTCCATTTCCAAAACTGCAATTGCATTCCCCAAATCTCTGATTGTGCTTGTTTTTGAAAAAAACCCCGAATTCATTTCTCAATCCACAAGAACTAGAAATGGAGGTTCTTGTGGCTTTAAATGTTGCACCCTTGAATGCCCCTGACAGAAATTTCGATTATTTTCCTTTAGTCGACAGAGACTTCCAAATAAAAGACCTGGTTCTCAGTGAAAATCCCCTTAGAATCTTTTGCTACTGCCAAGATAGTTACTTGAGAGGTTCTGACATATTTGGATTATGGGAATCTAATCTTCCAATGTACCTTCTCTCCTCAGTCCACATTTTTCCTGAGATAATCCATTATTGTCATGCAAACTATGATCCCAATTTAAGAGCAGTTTTGTCCCCGAGTCAGACTATCCTTTTTCCCATAACTCATCACTATCAACCTATGTTATACTAACTCAAGTCAGCTCTCACTCTATTCATGGAGAATTACTTAGAAATCTCAATTCATCCTGAGTTAAGTCAGTTTCTTGCCGATCATATAAGTTTCTGGCTAAAGACCAGCCCAAAAGGCCTCCCCCCTTATGGCTATACTTTTTTCACTAATGATCAGAGAGTTATTCCTAAACATGATATGCTTTATAATGGGTTTTAATACTAGTGAATATGTTGACCAATTAACCCTATTTGTTTGTGCTCAACCTAGTGTTCCTAAATTGAGTTCATTAATTGTCAACCAGGGCTAGTAAACTGCTGAAGTGTGGTGCACTATATGTGCCTAGGTATTTGTTTCTCACTACGTTGTATTTAGTGTTTTATGATGTTTTTGGTTTTATGGTTTTATGTTTGAAAAGGGAAAGAACTAAGTGCTGGTGAAAAGAAGCTATTGGTTATTTAAAACAGAACAAAGCCTAAACTATGGATGACAAACAACAAATGCAAAGCTTGATAATGACTTCATTGAAAGAAAATAAATCACAACATGAGCTTGAAATTATCCAATTCATTCATTAAAGGTGTGTTGGAAGAGCTTGAGAAATGGACAAGTTAAGTGTAAATGAAGTTCTCCTAAATAAAAAATCAACTCACAATATTACAAAATGATTATTTGTAACACAGTAAGGTTTCTATTCTAGATTAACCTATGATGCTGAAGTTACCCTATTCTACAACTTGACTTATCACTTCTAGGCCTTATTCATAAGTTTTGAGATTTTCTAAAGTAATGCTTGGGAAAAAGGCTATAGGTGAATTTGTAAAAGATTTGCAGAATGATCAAAGCCTTAAACTAATATTACTGACCCTTGTTCATGTGATGATGTATCAATATAAATTCAGAAGAAAAGTAAGTTGTAAATAATGAAGACTGAGAGACTAATTTTTACAACTAGCACTACTTGAAACACAATGGATAACACTAGGCTAGAAAGCGGTCTATCAATTTTAAAATGCAGTGACTACTCTTAAACTAGAATGCCATTAATCGTTTCTTGAAACAACATGAACTGAGACTAAACTAGAGTGCTTCTAATCTACTTGAAGTACAGTGAACAGAGTTAAACTAAAATGCCATTATGAAACTGGAAATGTAGTGACAGAGCTGAACTAAATGCAATCAACCTCTGGAGTGCTATGACTAAATTAACATGCAACTAGTCTATGGAATTCTACAGCCCATCTGGTTCAATACGAATGATATTTTGGAAGAGTTTGTAAAACAAGTCTGGCTATACTATTCAATGCAATTGACCATAAACATAAGATTAAAAGCAAATACAACTAGAATCTAAGACACCACAGTTGTTTCTTATTCATTGTTGATGATGTTTTGGAAGAGTTTGTAAGAGTAAGACCGGCTGTGACACTTAGTGTAAACAAGCATAAATCATAAAATTCAAAAGGAAATGCAACTAAAACCTGCAATACCATAGCTATGCCTTATTCATCATGATGATATTTTGGAAGAGTTTATAAGAGTAAGTCTAGTTGTGATAATTAATGTAAACAAGCATGAACATAAACTTCAGAAACTTGCCTAAGATAGAAATGAAAACGAGACTAAAATACTTATCTAAACCGTATAAACAAGGCTGCTCAGGTAGCAGGGGCCCTCTACCACCGGAGTAGCACAAAATATACTTCAAGATTGACTCAACACTTTCAAGGAAGTGATGCTTCTTTCATTAAAGAGAGATTACTTCAAAAACAGGGTGTTTTCGAACTTCTGAAATCTAGCAATCAATCACAAAATCTAACCTTGTCCCTCGGTTTCCCGAGCCATATTTGTAACAAAATTACATAGCTGTCTTGATATAACCAGGGGATAATCGTCTTTCCAAATAAAAAACAAACTAGGACTCTGATGGTGGTCACGTAATATAATTAAGGACATCTGGACTGTCCTTGTCCTATTAGGAGTCTCTCTCCTAGTTTGAGTTCCCACGTACATAACCGCCTACAGAATTCCGTTCAAACTTCGTGGAGAGCAACAAATGATGAGGGAATGATGTGGAATATGACCATATGTGTTTTCCTCTGGGATGACACCTGGAACCTGCGTAGACATGAAGACAGCTGCAGAATCGGCAACTAGCTACAGAATGTTTGCATTCTGTAGCTAGATCTAGTTCAAAAAGTACTACAATGAAAAAATCATAAAAACATAGCAAGTTAGTCATGATATTCATTCTTAAAGCAATTTTAACTAATTCTACTGATCATTTGAGCCTGTGATTAATAATGGACAAAGGAAATGGAGTGGAATGTGGTGGAAGAAAGAACATCTTTGGAGCTCAACATACGCCCACTGCTAGATTCTTGCATGTCCTCATGCAACTATTCCATGAACTTTGAGACCTCTGCAAGAACATCCAACCCTCTTCTTCTACTTTTCCTGGCAGTCAAAGGCCTTTTGGGCTTCCTTATGACTAACTTGAATCTCAAATTTGTGAGTGCCCTGGTTAAATTTTTATTTCTCTTCTTCAATTTTTCACTGGCCTTGTGTAACTTTTGCATTTGTAGAGACAGAGTTGAATTCATATCAGTTTTCAGTTTAACTTGCTCTCTCAGAATTTCATTCTCATTCTTGATATGTTTGTTGAGTATTTCTAACTCATATTTATCCCTCCTTAGGATATCAACTATAGATTTTGGTGGACTAGGAGTTCTGTCTCTTCCTTCTGAAGCTCTTTTCTCTAATGTCTCAACATAGTTGTAAATTTCTTGCTGTGCTGGGTCTATTTCAGGAGCTCCTTCATCAAAATCCTCCTCAGTAGGTGTTTCTTCATCCTCTATGTTTATGACTCCAGTTTGTTTAACCTTTGTTTTATTTAGTATCCCTCTAAGCCTGTGGCTCCGTCTTGGTTGAGATGGTCCTTCTCCTTTCTCTCTGGAAAATTTTCTTATTATCCTCTCTTTCTTAAGCTGCTTCCTAATCTGAGCCAATTTCTCAGAAATCATTTCTTCACTGCCTTCTTGTATTATTTTACCAGTTTCAATTTTGGAGGTTTTCCATCTTCTGCTTCTTTTTGTAGGTTTGTCTTCAGGTGGAGGTTCCTTGGGTTCTTCAAAGTGATTTCTCACTAAGAACTCTTCCCAATTATCTCCCATTTTTCTCAAATGATGTTCAATCAAAATTTTGACTAAACCATGGTGGTATAAGGTTGTTTCTAGAAATTAAACTCTCTTTTGAACACTTGAGGCCATTTTCTTTAAACTATGAAGAAAGAAAAAGGGAAAATTGAGTTCT
The DNA here is from genome assembly GCA_034641835.2 of Pinus albicaulis. Classification (NCBI taxonomy): domain Eukaryota; kingdom Viridiplantae; phylum Streptophyta; class Pinopsida; order Pinales; family Pinaceae; genus Pinus; species Pinus albicaulis. Next base: position 58,030 of record JAXQQM020063776.1, read on the forward strand.
TCTTCTAAGAAATGCATTATCAACCGAATATGATAAACATAGAAGGTACCATATCTTCCTTCACAAGTGATGAATTTTTGCAAGATAAGCAACATGTTCCTCCATTTTTTCTTTAGTGCAGAGCTAGGGATACCCTTTTTAAAAATGGTGACATCCATACCTGGTGACTTGAGTATCTGCTTCCATGCTTCATTATGAAATTCTCTATTCTTGAACCACCTTTCTCCTTGTTTGGGCAATTTGGTTGCTTCTACAATGAAGGCTTCAGTAATGGTGAATTTGATATCTCCTATCTCGACCTCAGCTCCGTTGAAGGATCTTGCAAATGTTTTGGTCACCTCTTTGTGAAACCCACTGAATTTTTCAAAGAATTGCAACCACCTCGCTTAGAAAAACAAATTTGAAAAGCTAAAGCGTCAGAAAGATTCTGATTTTCACTCTACCTTTTATGTATAAACATGCTAATAAGTGATTAGTTTTCATGTTTATACTTTATTTATTTATTTATTTATTTCAATAAAATGACTTTAGAAAATTCAATTAAGTTGATGAAGAAGAAAGATTCTTCTTCATTAACTTCACATCACTGTTCTCTTGGAATCCCTTGAAAAATTCTTCTCTTGAAAGTGGCTTATGATACAGTTTCAATATATGACCATTTACAAGAAAAGTGACCTCATTTTCATCTATTGTTCTGATTTTTATTGCTCCATTGTCAAAAATTTTCACAATTTCATATGGCCCAAGCTAATGTGTTTGGAATTTACCTTGAAAATATTTGAACTTTGAATCAAACAAGAGGGCCCAATCACCTTCTTTGAATTTCTTTTCCTTAATGTACTTATCATGCCATTCATTCCGTTGTTGGCCGGACTATACTTGTTTTATGAACCGCATCTTGTCTGCGATCTCATCCAATTCATTAATCTGCCCACCTCATGCTTGTGCTCTCCTCACACTCTCACAGATCCAAATTCTAACTGAATCGTCATTTTGAAATCTTGAATCGAACTCTATGGGAAATAAAACTGCCCATAAACAAGTTCATATGATTATGACCGCTGCTTCTCCATGTAGTTCTATAGGCCCACAAGGCTCTTGTGAAGCTCATCTGGCCATTCTCTTCATGTAAATGAAACAATTTTGTTAGGATCCTTCAATAACCTTATTAGTAGATTCCACATGACCATTTTCTTGTGGATGATAGGGAGTAGATTTTCTGTGTCTGATTTTGTACCTCTCCATCATTTGTTCCACTAGCCTTGATGTGAATTGAGCTCCTTGATCTGTAACAATTTCCCTTGGGACACCAAAACGAGTAAAAATATCCTCAAAAAGAAAATTAACTCCAAATGTTTCAGTAGCAGAAAGTAATGGCTTGGCCTCTACCCATTTGGTTACATAATCAGTGCAAACTAATATAAATTTCTTTTGTCTTGATGGAGGACTAATAGGTCCTACAAAATCTAAAGCCCATTTTTCAAAAGGTTCAATATGTACCTGAGGCTGCAATGGCATCTCACCTGAAGGAGAAGGTTTCCCTACCCTTTGGCAACTGTCACACCTTTTGACATACTCTTTAGCATCTTTAAAAAGGGATGGCCAATAGTATCATAAATGAAGGACCTTATAAGCTGTCCTCTTATTAGCAAAATTTCCGCCACAAGGTTCATCATGACATGCTTTGAGAATCTGAGGCATCTCATCTTCCCGAACACATCTCCTAATGATAAAATCTGGACCTGTCTTGTACAACTCATTAGCAACCCATGAATATTTTGCACTGTCATAAATGATTTTTCTTTTGTCTCTTGC
>JAXQQM020083774.1:0-20524 GCA_034641835.2 Pinus albicaulis
AATGAAGTAGAGTACACATATCAAATGATAGGACATCAAGAGGTAGGGTTATAATGAGGGCAGAGTGTATAAAGATAGTTATGAATAAGAGATAAGATGCTTGGGTTGATGATAGGTAATGTGGTAAGTAAAAAGGACAGCGCTATGCAAGAAAATATACCTTGCTGACGATATTCCATCTGAAAATGATATGATTGATTAAAAAACATTAACTCATGCATAATTGTCATAGTAGGGAGAAATTAGGGAAATAATCTCTCTGATAAAAAGAAAATTAGGAAGAGGGTATTATAATAATTATTGATGTTGAAAATAGAACTTCAATACTTTATAAGCAAAACCTCTCGTCGTCTAGTAGGCATCCATAGTGTTACACCATTTTTTGGTCATCTAACCTATTATCATTAGATGGACCCAAGTAAACCATGTAAGACCAATTTTACCCTAAGTAAAATTGTTTTCACTATGTAAAATAACTTAATAAACCACATTTATTAGGTTGTTTATGGTCTAAACAGGAAACTACAAAAGGAAATATTAAACAAACCTATATTTGTTTTATTTTCCTCATGGAATAATTAATTAAACCATAATTTAATTATTATTCCTAGTCATTTTTAACCCAAAACAAAGAAATTAATTAGATAAACCTTTATTTATCTTATGATTTTCTAGGAATAATTATTTAAATCTTATTTAAATAATATTCCTTGTTAAATATGACTAAATCATCCATAAATAATTAAATAAATCATTATTTATTTGATTATCATTCAACCACTTCCTTAAAATGATAAATAAATAATTTATTTATTTATTATTTACAAATAAAGGGATTTGACCCAAGTCAAATACCCTTTCCCTTCAACAAATATAATAAAATATTCCACAAAAGGTGGATCTAGATTTGGTTAATATTATTTTAATCATACACCAAGATCTAGAATGACCTAATATTTTGTTGTAAATAGAAGGGTTTTCCCATTCATTTGTCACCTTTTGTTGCCTATTAGATCACTCTGGATCTATGCTCTTGATCTGACTTTGAGCCATTATCATTGTCAAATTTTCCATTATTTCACTTTGTGAGCTCCCTTTGAGTTCTATGTTTTTCTAGGTTTTCTACACCAACAAGAGAGAGAAATTCTAGATCTGAAGTGCTGAGGACTTTCAAGAACCCATCCCATTGAGAAGAATTGGAAACACCTTTCTTGTTTTCCTCTCAGGTGCCCCATTCTTTAATATAATATAAGATTCTTTTTATACATTGTTCTTGTCTTGTCCATTGGATGTATGGAGAAAAACCTTATTTTTACTGCTTAATGTCTCTTTATGCATAGATCTGGATTTTTGCAGCATTTTTCTTGATCAACTAACTGCAGATGTGAAGATATTGGCAGCCATATTTGATGTTAGGGCTATAAGTTATGCGTAGCTAAAGTGGTCTTTTTTCGTACACTTCGAAAAAAGATTCATACTAACAACTGGCAACTCCACACGGGTTTTCAATTACAACCGCTGTCGTTTTTCATATTCCTGCATATCCAGCTACTTCAGACCCTAGGGTTTCTTTTCAGCTTTTTGTTTTTCCTATTTTTATGTTGTTTTTCCCATATAAAACCCTAAAACATTAAAAATTTTAACTTCTGTGTGTTTCTGGCCCTATTGTGCAGGTTACAGACATCAGCCGTAGCTGAGACGACATTTTTTTTCTGAAATCTATCGCCGAGAGTGCCGGAAGTGCAGGTCGCACTTTTTGGCCCAAAAACTGCGACCTGGGTGGCAGAAAACAGCCCAAAAACTGCAACCTAAGCGAAAAACAAGTCAAAAAATGCGACCTAGACTTTTTTCTGGAATTTTTCTGAAATTTTTTTGGGTTTTGTCTGAACCTCTGTCAGGGTTTTCTGACCTCCATCTCCGCCCGTTTAGACCTATTCTTGCTCTGTTTTACTCAACTAAGTGGGAATCTAGCCCCCTAGGGCCTCAGTACCCTCCACTTTTTGTGGAAGAGTTTTAGTTGCTGTAAGTGTCTAAATTTTCAGAGTTTTCGGCCATTTCTTTTTCAAATCTGATACCTCATTTTTAGATCCCTTTTCAATCAGCTCTTCTCCCTTTCAAATCACCTCCTATAGTTTTTTTTGGTTCTACCTCTAGGGCCTCCTCCTTGTCCCTTCTGCCCTTAGCTGATTTCCTCCCTTTTTTGTAGCAACCTTGCTTCTGCCTATTTGTTGTTTTCTGTACCTCTTTCCAGCTAGTTTCTCCTTTAGATCCCTGTCCCTCCCGACCTTAGATCTATTGGCCTCTTTTTAGTGTGTTTTGACTAGATTTTTTCCTCTTTTAGATTAGTTTTGAGAGACCCGCCTTCTTGGGTTAGATCGATGCATTTTTAGCTGTTAATTTTCTGTTATTTCAGCATTATACACTGTTCTCTGCAGATTTATTTTCAGTTATACAACACACTTTTTCTTTTTCTCTCAAAACGTCTGGGTTTAAAAATTAAAATTAACGCACGCCACACACTCACCCTAAGCGAAGAAGATCCTGGTTAACACCACCAGGCAAAGACTTTAAAACATTGTAAAATCAATTGACACTACACCTTTTTGCCCTTGTTTCGACATTGTAATCACTTGATTCTGCACCTCCCTGCCCTTGTTGGTCGTTCTTCTTCCCCCTGTGTCGTGATTGTGTTGTCATCATTGCGCCCCCAAGGCGTATATCTCGGAGACTTCTTGGCCTTCACCCTCAGTGTCCGGTCAGTCGACCTACTCCTTCCCGCCATCGTCGAGTTAGTCCTCCTCCGAGTCTGCACTCTGACTCCTCTTCTAATTCATTGGGTTCTCCTTTTACTTCTGGTTCTCCCCCTGTCACCTTCACTATGTCTGGTCCAGGGCCTAACGCTAGCGGTAATCCCAGCCCTAATGCCGGGACTACTACTAGTGGAACCGCCACAGGAACTACCTCGGCTGCGCCCTTGCTCCCCTTCATAGCAGGCCTCAGCCTCCTCGATTTGGACCGGTTGATAAATGACCCTATACACCACAACGCTAGTTGGCCTGCTATGCCGACAAAGCTCCCTTCCGATATCCCAAAGTTTGAAGGCCTTGCTGGAGAATATCCTTCAAATCATGTTCGATCTTTCCACATGTGGTGTTCATCTACCTCCATTACCGATGACTCTGTCCGTCTTCGGTTGTTCCAACGAACGCTTACAGGAGCGTCTTCTAAGTGGTATGTTGATTAGGCCCCTTCTTCTCATACCACCTTTGCGACTCTTGCCCGGGCTTTTTTATCTTACTTCCAGCTTCCCCTTTGTTATGACACTGGTATCGATATTTTGACTTCTTTATGTCAATCATCTGTGACCCGCCTATCTGATCATGTCCAGGAATGGCGGAGACGAAAGAGCCTATGTCAATCCCCTACTTTTGAAGACTATGTCTACATGGACTGGTTCCTTAGATCTCTCTTGCCTCCTATCGGGAAAGATGTCGCATCGCATTTTCCCCAAACCGAAGAAGCCGCCCTCCAACTCGCGTTAAAATATGACTTGATCTACGCTCAGACGGGTTATGTTTATACCGTTCTACCTGATCTCCCCAGACTTGGTGGTGTCAATGCACTGAGGGCACCTCATGCCGCCGACGGTATCGTTGGAGCTCTCTCTCATCCATATACCCAACCTTCCATGGTTTATGGTTTTCCTGGGGGAGGGGGCAGCACCTCCCGCACTTGTTCCCCTCCTGGTAGCACGTATCCAAGACACAGCATGCCTCCTCTTTTGGCCCAACCTCCTGGTCACCATGCTGTTACCCAACCCCCTTATTATTCGTATCCGTAGTTTAGTGCTCCAGCTCCTCCAGCATCAGCACCTCCGCCTCCCTGGCCTTCTCAACCCCTGCAATAGCAGTCACCGCCCCCTTAAGAGCAGGTGGATGCACAGCAGGGATTCATGGCTACCCAACCACCTGATAGACAGGTGGCCACTCAACCTTCCCCTTCTGGTTCCTCCAATTACCAGATCCTCACGATGAACTCTGATCCACCTCTAATCGTCGACCTTAACCTTCATACTCGGTCCCATCAGTACCCCAAGCCTCCCGCTCCGTCTGTCCCCGAGTCACTGTCTTCAGGGTCTACAGAGCCTCTTTCGACATCCAATGGTCCCGTGCATATCCCTCGGCCTAAAGTTGAGGTTGATACCAAGATTCCTAAGGGACCATTACGCCGAAACGCTACTTCTGGTCGAGCTGCTCGTTCTTATAGCATCGTAGCTGATTTGGCACAATCTCCTGCTATCATTTCAACACTGGAACTCCTCCAGTTGTGCCCTTCTCAAAAGAAGGCTCTACTATCTGCCATGGTTGTTGTAGATCCTGCTGATGACCAATTGATTGTTTTCGACACCCATCAATCAGAACATCCTCCTCTTCCTGCTTTCGTAGCCTTCCAAATCCCAGTCAAAATCCGAAACGCTAATGTTTCTTGGTGCATCATTGATGAGGGGGCATCCACCTATGTGATGTCCACTTCGGTTTGGAAACAACTCGGATCTCCTGAATTGGCCCCTTCCACAATCACCCTTTGTGCATGGGATGGCCATGCCTCCCAGCCCATTGGCTTATTCCGTAATTGTCCTATCACTCTTGCGGGCAAGACTGTTTGCGTTGACGTTGAATTCATCGACGCCCCTCTTGATTATAACATTATTTTGGGGTGTAGCTACACTTATGCTATGTCTACTGTCCCATCCGCGGTCCACCGCAAGATGTTTTTCCCTCATAATGGAAAGATAGTCACCATTGACCAGTTGACGTATCATGAGCCAAAATTTCAGACCTCCCCTGAGACGACCATCTCTTCTGTAGCCAATAAGAAAACTGTTGATTCTTTGACTAGTGTCTCTCCTGGCATCTACAAAGACTCCTCTTTGCTTGGAACCTTCCCTGGTCTTCCTCCTCCTCCTGTCTCTGACCCCAGCTCATCGAATGTTTGCATGATGCAATCTTCTCGGGCTGCTCTCAAGCAACCTGCTTCGGCTAGTCAGCAATCGCGCTCTCCACAACCTGCTCCTAGCCCTTCACCTGCAGCTGGTATTCATGAGCCTCTTTACCCTCCTGGAATGGTTCCTCCAAGCCTTATCCCTTTAGGAGCCATCCCACCTGGCCATTACCCCTCTGGTCAGATACCGTTCCTAGCTCCCCCACCAGGAGTGTACATGGTATCTGTCATGGCCACCCTCTCTCTTCCTAACCTGACCCTTGGGATTCCCATCTGGTACCATGATCCTCCAGTCGCAACCCTGCCTGATCAACCCAAACCTTATATTGCTTTGACCCCGGTTCAACCGGTCCCCATGACTTCTCTTGCTGCAACAGTGCCTCAGTCACCTCAACAAGAACCACCTCCTGTTGCGACCGCTTCAGGTAAGAAGGGAAAAGCTCGCAAGGGGGCATCAAAGGAGAAGGCTGCCCCGACAAACCCTGCCCCTCCTCGGCCTCCAAAGCATACCATCCAGTGTGATTTGTGTGATATTGTCGGTCACGCCACCCATACCTGTCCTGAATTGCTTCATCTCAAGCCCATGGTCCATGTCGCGTTCCCTGAGTCCACGGTCCCAGAAGCCTCTGCTCCTTTCGCGACCGCAGCCAAGAACCCCAAGACTATTCACACCAACCACCCCTGTGCTTTGTGTGATCTCCATGGCCATTACACCCACCTTTGTCCCCGCCTCGAGGACTTTTGCACCTCTCTAGCCGTGGTCCGCCAATTCGAGGCCAAGCGCAATGAGTCCACCTCTCCCATATTTGCACATTTTGCTTTGGCAAAACTACCAGACATGACTTCTCCCATTGACATTCCCCCTCCTGATGTCGAGATGACAGAGCCTTCGTCCAGCATTTTCTACCTATCGTCATCCATGAGACCCTCGGGGAACATTCCCTCTGAATCCTCCCTTATTGTTTCGCTTGACCTTCCTTCAGCGGTCACCTTGGGCTCAACATCGGTAGATCCTTTATCTACTTACTCTTTTGTCACCCCTTGTGACGATGTGCATGTGAACCTCTCTTCTCATGATGATGAGTTAGGGAGCTTCGCCGCGTCAGGTGGTCTTTCTTCCGCCAGTCACCCCATCTTCTATCACGATGACGACATTATGGAAGAAATCCCCTCCCCTGACTTTATCTATTCCCCCTTACATCGAACCCATGCATTCACACCACATACACCTTGTGGCCATTACATTGAAACCCAATGTTTGGGTAAGGGGGCACCCACATTTGAGAGACCAAGAGATGCAATTCTCCACAACTCTCCTAGTGTATCTGGTCGTGCCGACTTTAGCACCATTATTCTTCCACATTTAGCAGAACCTATAGAGTCCCATATCACTTCAGATCACTCTAGGGATGATACCCCTTATCGTTCCTTCATCTTACATCAGCAACCCCATCTCTTAGACATTGTTGTTGACCAACCTATAGCTTTTCTATGAGAGCATCAGTTCATTATCTCCAAATCCTCTCTTTGGGATAGTGACACCAAGTATGCCAACTTGGAAACTTAAAGTCCATTTGATTCCTATATGCAGTACCAAAAGAGATTGGTAATCCTCCATTCCCTTTCTCAAATTTTATAACCATAACGAAAACAAATGGCACACCATATGATTAAAATGTGTCTAGATTCCCCTTTTTATAAATACATTTTGGCATGACCACAACATGCTTAGGGGCACCTATGCCCCTCAACCATAACCCTCCTCAAAATCGAATTTCTTCACTTGCAACACTCTTAATAGGGGCACCATTTGGCATCCATACTTATCCATGCTCGTGATGATGTTCATCGTGAGTTATCATCTTGTACTCATGTTTTATGGTCCCCCATTGGAACTTTACTGTGTGGCAGCACCATCAAGTCGCCCTTGTTTAGAGCATCCGAGTTGAGTCATCACCGCATTCATGGAGTCTATCTCCAGTCCCTTTGTATCCTGTTATAGTCCTCCATCCTTCATTGCTTGGTCCCTCTCTCGTGTCGCACATTATGGCCTTCAATCCCACTGTCCCCTATCCCTCATGATATTGTGTCAGTCGCTACCATTTCATTCATGCCCTTTATGCTCTAACAGGGGAAGTCATCCATTCGCTACTCAGTCCCCTCCATTTCGTCATCATCATTGGTATTAGTCTGTCAGTTGCTCTACTATTTTCTCTCATGCCTTAGTTGAGGATCCCTTATCGCCTCACCTATGGCGGACCTCCTTCTGTCGACATCAGCTCATTCATTCCAAAAGACAGGTCTAGAGGGCGGTGTACCTTGGTTCCAGCTTCCAGTCTTGTTCGGTGCCTCGGATCAGGCACAGGACTTTCTCATTACCCTTTGACTTGATTGTTTCTCAGCTCCAGCTCCTTTCAACATTATCGAGATCTCTATACTTGATAGTTCAGTGATGCAGTAGTAGCTCTTGGTGATTCCCGGGTGTGTGTCAGATGTCTCAGCCCTCATGCGGGGGTGGCCCTGCAGGTAGCCCCCCACATGCCCGGATGACCTCTTCATTACAGCCTTTGATGAAACTCCATATATTTGATGATGCCGGCCTTAGACGCTTGCAATGCCTCTTTGATTTTCATGTATCAGTCAGATTTTGCGAGCCCTTCCCCATTTACAGGGGGCATTTGGGTTGTATTTTTATCTCATGTACTCAGATATTATTGTATAAGTCCTGGCTATTATCCCATGCACAACATGTATGTGGGATCCCTCATTGTATTTCTATCTGGATCATGTTTATACCAGCTATACTTTATGGTTTGGTCTCTTGTTTACTAGACACACTATTCTTTTGTACTTTGTCTCGGCGGGCATAGGTATGCCTCCCCCGCCGCCTTTAGCACAGGTACCCTCTCATAAAAAGAGACTTGTTGCACCTGTAAGTCTCGTCTCCTATGGGTCTAGTTCTTCAGCACATTAGTCTACCTTACATTTCTCTCTCTGACTTCGCTTTTGATGTCTGGTGATTGAGTTCTTACAACGTACTTCGGTCATACAATTTGCTCCTAACACTCGCACGCTGGGGGGAAATCTGTTACACAATTTTTTGGTCATCTAACCTACTATCATTAGATGGACCCAAGTACACCATGTAAGACCAATTTTACCCTAAGTAAAATTGCTTTCACTATGTAAAATAACTTAATAAAACACATTTATTAGGTTGTTTATGGTCTAAACAAGAAACCCCAAAGGGAAATATTAAACAAATCTATATTTGTTTGATTTTCCTCATGGAATAATTAATTAAACAATAATTTAATTATTATTCCTGGTCATGTTTAACCAAAAACAAAGAAATTAATTAGATAAATCTTTATTTATCTTATTATTTTCTAGGAATAATTATTTAAATCTTATTTAAATAATATTCCTTGTTAAATATGACTAAATCACCCATAAATAATTAAATAAATCATTATTTATTTGATTATATTTCAACCACTTCCTTAAATGATAAATAAATCATTTATTTATTTATTATTCACAAATAAAGGGATTTTACCCAAGTCAAATACTTTTTCCCTCCAACAAATATAATAAAATATTCCATAAAAGGTGGATCTAGATTTGGTTAATGTTATTTTAATCATGCACCAAGATCTAGAATGACCCAATATTTTGTTATAAATAGGAGGGCTTTTCCTACCATTCTTCACCTTTTGTTGCCTATGAGATCACTCTGGATCTAAACTCTTGGTCTGACTTTGAGCCATTATCATTGTCATATTTTCCATTATTTGTTGTGTGAGCTCCCTTTGAGTTCTATCTTTGTCTGGGTTTTCTACACCAACAAGAGAGAGAAATACTAGATCTGAAGTGCCGAGGACTTCCAAGAACCCATCCCATTGAGGAGAATTGGAAACACCTTCTTGTTTTCCTCCCAGGTGCCCTTAATACAAAAATTATTTCAAAAAATATTGTTCTTGTCTTGTCTATTGGATGTATGGAGAAAAACCTTATTTTTATTACTTAATGTCTCTTTATGCATAGATCTGGATTTTTTCAGCATTTGTCTTGATCAACTAACTGCATATCTAAAGATATTGGCAGCCATATTTGATGTTAGGGCTATAAGTTATGCGTAGCTAAAGTGGTATTTTTTCGTACACTTCGACAAAAGATTCATACTAACACATAGCCTCGGCAAGGTCACTTTTTAACCCATATGAGCCAGGATCCTCAATTTATAGTTGGAGGATTCCATTGTTGTTCTATAGAAGAGATCGGTGTGCTGGCGTGGTAACTAGATAACGACACTGCCATTCACTGGGAAGTAGAAAAAGTGATCAGGCCGGCTCGTGATGAGACCTCCTATTCCAAGGATATTGTGGCTATCCAATGGATCATAACCCTGGTGTGGTGGCCATAGTGGGAATGTCACTTCACTACAACCTTATGAACATGGTAGGCTGGCTCTTTAATGAGACCCCCTATCTTCTATCTGTAGACAAGATTTTGTTGTTTTTACACTTTTTATGATAAATAGAGGGAGGCTCAGTAATCTTTAAGAGTGGGGATGGTGGAAGAAGTTTGAACATGTCAATAGAAAGAAAATATACCCATAATCTTACTTATAATAGATAGAGAGAATTTTAGCCAGGAGAAGTGGAACCAGCATGCTAAAGATGATCAATCAGTAGCATATATAGTAGAAATCAATACAGTAAAGTAATATATAAATAATTGTGTCCCTTTTGTTTGTTTTTAAAAAAACTTATCATCAAGAAAATATCTTGTTAAAGATCATAACGTCAAGGATATTCACCTGCTTCAATAGACTCCATAATTTTTGTCCTCATAAAAGTATTGTACTTCATGTGATGCAAGAGAATCAATAAAATGTGGTTGAGATGAATTAGGAATAATCGCACAAGAGGGAGGAAAGGTTGTTCTCGAAAATATTCCAAAAATGTTGTTCCCTTGAAGGAACAACGAAAACACTCAAAAAAGTGTTGTTCTTTAAAAGGAACAGCAAAAAAATATACCCAAAAAAGGTACTGTTCCTTAGATGGAACAATTGCTATTCCTTAAGAGGAACAACAAAAAGAACATCTGCACGCAAAACTGCGGTTCCTTTAAGAGGAACAGCAAATAAAATAAAAAGATATACGTGAAATTGTTGTTCCTTAAGAGGAACAACAACTGTTCCTTAAGCGGAACACCACATAAAGAAAGCGCAAAATAAAATGCTGATCCTTCGACGGAACAACCTAAAAACATTTCAAATCGAAACTGTTGTTCCTTAGAAGGAATGGCAGAAAGTGAAAAAAAGGCGAAAGGGTTGTTCCTTTTAAAAGGAACAACAAAAATAATCGGGTGGAAGTGTTGTTCCTTTAAAAGGAATAGAAAAAACAATCGGGCATAAGTGTTGTTCCTTTAAGAGGAACAGCAAAAACAATCGAGCGGAAGTGCTATTCCTTTAAAAGGAATAGCAAAAAGAATCGACAAAAATGTTGTTCCTTTTGAAAGGAACAACAAAAACATTCAGCAAAAATGTTGTTCCTTTTGAAAGGAACAATAGAAACAATCGGCAAGAATTTCTTTCCTTTTGAAAGGAACAACAAAAACATTCAGCGGAAATGATGTTCTTTTTGAAAGGAACAACAGAAAAAATCGACAAAAATGTTGTTCCTTTTGAAAGGAACAGCAAAAACATTCAGCGAAAATGTTGTTCCTTTTGAAAGGAATAGCAGAAAGATGAACACGTAGACGTGATGTTCCTTAAGAGGAACGACTATTGTTCCTTAAGAGGAACAACAACTATTCCTTAAGAGGAATAGCACAAAAAAAAAAAAGCACCCAAGATTGTTGTTCCTTTAAGAGGAACAACACGAAAAATAAAAGAACACAAAAAGTGTTGTTCCCTATCGGGAACAACAAAGAAAATGCACGCAGAAATTGCTGTAGGGAACAAAAAAAGAAAAAAAAATAGAGGAAAGAACAAAAATAATGTACAATCTATTGTCAAGCAAATCCAATCAAATAGAAAGGAAAATTTATGTACAGGTTTCAAGAAAAAGTAATTTTTTAGAGAATTGGTGCTGCCGAAGAATTTCCTTCTGCAACTGAAACTTGCATGGTGGGGTCTTTATTGTTCAATTGCCAATGGAGCGGAAACGACAATTTGAAGGGATCAACACCTGAAACACAAAAACATAAAATAAATCATAAAAGAAACAACACTTTATTAAGTTACCACAGCTATGATGTTATTTCCTAAGGGAATATCAATCTGTCAATGGAAAAAAATGATCTTTTTGAAAAATGTTTTGGCAGCAGTGACATGAATCTTCCAATGGAAACCAGTTCTTCATTTCTTCTGTTATGAATCTTTTAGGTAATGAACTAGATGAAATTCCCTTGTTTCACTAAAATTTCTTTCAATAATCGCTCGTCCATAAATTGACCTTCTTTGTTCTCCTAAGACTTGCAAAAAAACGAGTGTCTACCTGCAATAAAAAATTAAATTATGGAGAAAGAGAGGTGATCGGGCTCCTCTAATCCAAGAATTATGAAAAAAAACTAACAAGTAGTTACTCTGTAGAACAAATCCACGGAAAAATAAAACAAATTTTATTTGTCACCTGTAGGAGAGCAGTGGTCGACCATACTAACCAGCAGTGTTTCAATTATAAATTCTTTGTTTTTCATCCGATTTGAGTGATTATAAAGCTATATGAGAGATAATTCAAAGGTATATCTCCAATAGAAACAAGTTTTAAAAATTCAATGCTATAATATGTCAATTTTACTTAGAACAACCTGCATAATAGAGTCATTTTCGATTTTCCAGCTCAGACCAACAGTTGATATTTCAAGCATAAATTTTTCATTTGATGGCGGATTGAACCGATTGAAATTGAAGATTAAATTAGATTCAATTATTGATCTCGAATAGAAACAGGTTTTGAAGACAATAAGAATTGATGGGTCAAATACGCTAGTGAACAGCCGAGAAAACAGAGTTTCAAGAGTGTTAATTTATGATAAGCAATCAGTATTTTAGTCATAAATTCCTCATACGATATCTAAATCGAGTGATTAAAATTGAATTGTAAATTAGATTCATAGAGGAATATACCTTAGAAACAGGTTTTAAAAATTTAGTCATTTAGGCCTCCAAAAACTGATTGTCCCAACTCTGTTCCTGAGCTTCCTACTAGACGCCCTGCCAATGTTTTGGTTATAAGTTTTTCGTTTAAAATCCAAATGGAGTGATTAAAATTGGTTTGGAAAGTATAAAAAAATTGATACTTGGGATAGAAACAGGTTTTAAAAATATTCATTTTTGGTCCCTCAAAACATGACAGTCCCAACTCTGTTTTCAGAAATTTAATCAAGCCCGCAAGCCAAAAAAATATGATATTCAAGAAATTTTTCCATATTGGTGATAAAAATGAATATGAGTGTTTGTATAATTTTTATTTTCAATATAATTCATCTACATACACAAATAAATTAAAATATTTATCACCGATGTTGATTTCCACAGCGTGTTGTAACATAAACAATTTTTACAACATAATAAAAATGTATTTATTTATGTCCTTATTTATTTATTTTCTCCACTAACCTACTCTTATTTGAAAATTGGATATGCTTACATATAAGAGTACTTCCATTGGAGTCATTTTCGAAATAAGGCCTCTAGTATGTACATACCCAAATTTAAAAAATGCATGTTAATAAATATTAGGGTATGAGAAGCCAACTTCCCTTGAAAAGATGGTGCCAAAAATTGTTGAAGTATGAAGTGATGCTGCAAAAAAATGGAGTGAAACCAATTTTCAATGTATCCCTTACTTTCTTGATTTCCCATAGCCGTCATATCATAAAGTTCTTGAGTGTTTAAAACGGCTTGTTGATGCAGGCTAGAAGAAACCTCATTTTTTTCCATAACCTCTACAATTTTTGGATTTGATACATTCTGAATCTCAGTATAAGTTTTCTCCAATGGTGCATATGAGAGAGAATGGGTGGGAAGGGTGGGTAAATTTTGCATTTCAACACTGTAAGCATGTTGTACTGGTTTGTTATGGTGAGGGTGTGGTATGAGTTGAGCAGGAAATTGTGTAGGGAACAGAGCATTTTGATGATGTAGTTGATTGGGTTGAATGGATGATTTTGATGGGCAAACAAGATGTGGTGGAAGAGTTGGAAGATGTGTTTGTGCTACAAGATGAGGGAGAGTAGTCATGCAATCATAAGATGAACCATGCCAAATTTGTAGACAAGATTGGTGGTGGTTATATTGAGATTGGCATGGCTGCCCTAACACATGAGTATTCCATAATGGATTATGCAAGTAAGAGAATGGAGAAGAAGTGTTTTGAACCATACCTGTAGGCCACGATTTCCATGGTTTTGACCTTGTTGCAGCTTCCCCATCTCTTTGATATGCTACTTCCATATTAGATAAGTAAGAGTGAGTATCTATGGGATGCTCCTTTTGGCAATGAGGGAAAAACACTTCTTCAATTTCTTGATTTTTCTGAATCTGTAAAAAGTCCAATTGTGAATTTAGAGAGCTAATAAAATCATATTTAAAATTTTCAAATAAAATATTGATTTCAGCTCTTATGTCTCCTCTTCTTGTAGTAGATTTGGAAAAGAAAGAAGAAACTTCTCTAGAATTATTACCAACCTTGGAAATTCCTCTTGAATACCTTATGCACAATTCACAAACATCATCATATGATAACTGAAAAACATCACCTTTTCCTATCAGATTTAAGAGTTCTAAAAATTCATCTTTGATTCCTTTAAGAAGGAGCGTTTTCAAGATCTCTTTTTCCAAATGCTTATGCTTTGATTTTTGAAGGTTATATTGAAATCGCTTTACATAGTACTCGAAGCTTTCATCTTCCCCTTGTATCATACAGAAAATATCTTCAATGGATTTGCAGTAGTCTTGGTACTTCTTCAAGAATATGTTTTTCATGTCCTCCCATGTTTGGATGCAGTTCCCACCTAGGCTTATGAACCATCGGAGAGCTGCTCCTTTTGGAGTAAGAGGAAACACTTTCAACCTTCGATCATTAGTACAATAATCATATCCTCTACAAAGTATTTCAAACTCATATAAGAATGTATTGGGATCTTCATTTGTCAAACCATGAAAATTGGTAGAGACGATGGGGGAATTATGTGCATTTGTGTCACTCCTCCTAGATCTTTGATAGAGAATTCAAAAGTTGATATGTGAGCCATTTATTACCATAATAGAAGATGTTCTTCATATGTTTCTTTAAGGATCCTCCTTCCAATGTTCCTGTCAATTGGTTATTGAAATGGGTGGTGCTTACATCACCACTCGAGTGGAATTACAAGATTTTTTTTCAAAAATTCTACCTCTAAAATACAAACATTCATTTCTACCTTAAATTCCTAGCAATTCTGCTGGAAAGCAGGCGGGGGAGCAAGCACTTTACTTGCTCGTTACACAGGTTCTCACCTTTCGTTTTTAATACCCAATTCTTTCCCAACAACAAATATCAAACATACATCACTTTTTGTGAAATGGCAACACTCTCCCTGGCAACGACGCCAAAATGTTGGGTGCTAAAAGGTGCCTTTTAAAATGCCTATTTATCCCACATTAATTATCAACCCGGGCAAATCCTCTTATTTCAAGAGTGTACACAATATGTGCACACTATAATCCTAGAGAGTAATGTTTCCAATGTGCAGTACAATGTCTCAAATACAAGGGTAAATAGATGCTTGAAAATGAAATCTAATTACAATGACATGAAACTAAATGCTCTAAAATCCAATCACTCACTCAGCAATCATCAGTCAAGGATGCAGTAGTAATAACTCTTTCCTCTGGAAATTGATGTAAATGAGATAAAACACAAACAAGATTTTGAATCTGAGAACGTAGGCAGTAATAACCAATGTCCTTTATGGTTGATGACCTTACACTCCACAACAAAGAAACTAATTGGAAATGATAACTGAATTAAATTAACAATGCTGAAATGGAAATGGAATAGACAAGCTCACTGCAAACTATTCTAAAGAAAAACTAATCACTTGCAAAAAGGAATAAACAGTGAACTAGTTAACATAAATGAACAGAAAATATATTTACTAGAAAAGAACAGCAAATGGAAATGAACAGCAATCGAAAATGAACAACAAATTCTATCTAATGGAAATGAACAACAATCATGAAATGAACAACGAATTCTATCTAATGGAAATGAACAGCAAAGTTATTTGATAGATATGAACAACAAAATCTGGAATGAACAGCAAGGCTATTGAATAGAAATGAACAACATAACAATGTAAGTTGTAAAGAATAGTAATATTGTTATGGTGGAAAGGAACAACAATGTGGTTCAATCACAGCTTATGTAATAAAACAAATTCAAAGAATATTGAAACAACAAGCTATAAAATAGGAAACTTTAAAGCAATGCGATTAAAAGAAATAAATATTAAATCAAATCACTCACACGCTGCAAGAACAAAAAATATAATACAAATAAGCAGTGAACTCCACTAGAGGCCGGGCCCTTAGCCGCCAGTGAGCACTACTAAGTTACTTGAGAATAATCGAATGAGCAGCAACACAACTTATTTATTGATCATCGAAATCATTACAACACAAGTCTGTCCTTTCAAAACTGCGTTATGTCCATTACAAACGATGCATAAATGAAAGATACATAATGCAACATGTAATATGGATTGATTTACAATCTTCACTCTTTTTTATCAGCATATCAATCCCATAATAAAATCTGAATTAATTCTCAATTTATCCATTTTGAATCCCCCTTTCTCTGATCTTTGTTTTCCATTTAAATACGCAGAGCACAGAGAGACGTTACAATAGAGATAATTAAAAAATGATTCTCATAACAAATTTGGATTGTCTTCAACCAATTGATCAACAAGAAAATATATTTCCATCAATCATTCAACAGGAACAGGTCGAATTTGGATTTGCTGCTGAGATAATTTGGAAAATGGCCGCAACGGTGAATCTGAGAAAATCGTCCTCAGAGAACCTTCCATTTATCTTAATACGGACCGAATTTGGGCAAACCATTATTTAATAAATTTAATTTGGTCTGTTTTGGAAAAAACCCATGTTTCAGATTTTCTAGATTCCTCTCCATTTTCCCAGAATGTCCAACGCAAAACCGACACTTCTTATTCTAGTGAATTTTTGAGTTGGAATATTTGATGATGAGCTGGAGATAAAATATGCAAACCGGAAAATGTCTTGGAGGCTAAAATGGTGAGTGATGTTAAAAAATATATTAATAAACCATCATTGGTAAAATCATGCATAATAATCATTAATTTATTAATAATAAAGGAGAGGAAATAATTTTATCCATAAGAGCATAAATAGTTATAAGATGGATTTATATGATAAATTATGATAAATGACATGATAAAGAAGAGTAGAAATGGATGAAATAGGTATTAAAAAGTGATAATATTAATGGTCCAACACACACTACCAACAGGTTCATGACATATTGGACAGAGCCAATGCTAATTGCAAGCAACGACATGATCAACATCGGGTGCCACACAACTTCCAGGTGGGCAACAAAGTATGGCTACATTTGCAGAAGGAGCGCCTCACTGAACCCCACCTCAAGATTCGCCCACTCCAATATGGGCCATACACCATCACCAAGGTTGTAGGGAACAATGCCTTCAAGCTCAGTATTCCACCATTCCTTGGTCTGCACCCAGTATTCAATGTAGACCTCCCACAACCCTACTTCAGACTCTAGGCTCTACGGACACCTCCGACATTGCGTAAAAACTCGTAACACCGCAGGTTAAACCCATAATGCATGGAATAGAACACCACAGATCATATCATGGACATGAAAATAAAGAACACTCGCTAAAGAAGATCCAAATGTATCAATTTCGTGAGCTTCGATATTCCACCATTCCTCGTCTCCGCACCTGAAGGTTCAACGTGGACAACCTTTCGTCCCTACTTTCACCTCGATCGTACACCTTATGCATCATGTACTCAACCGCACTCAACCGAAAGCTAAACCTAGAATGCATGGAATAGGCCACCACGAATCATATCATGGACATGAAAATCAAGAACACTTGCCAATAGAAGATCCAACTGTATCAGGTTATCTAAGCTGGCCAAGTCCTGCACCAAGGCAAGTGGCTCACCAGGGACCAAGTTCAGCATAAGTTTCCTCATCTCATGGAGGAACTCAACGCAATGGGGGCCATTGCTTCCAAATGGGGGAGGAATAATCTAGATTGATATTGGTGGCCACCTACCTATTCCACTTGGGGCCCCAACATTGTTTCTTTCAGTTTTTCAGTTTCCTTCACTATAACGCAGTTTACTATTTTTAGCAGCTTTTCGAGTCCCGAACTTTTGGAGCCGTTTTGAGGCCCTAAACGATGTTTTTTTGGGAAAACCAGGATCAACATGGGTGCTTAGTTGATGGTCCCCACTAAAAAAATTTTATCCTCTAATAAATATTTCTAATGAGGTATTGTGCAAGTCAAACGAAGATCATATGCCAAAGTTATGTCCCTGGGAAGTTGATGTACCAATTTAACAAAACAAGGCCCATAGTTTTGGCACTTCATCTCCTAGGGTTAGGTTTTTGGATGTTTATGGTTTTCCATTGTTTCTTAATAATAAATAGGCTTTTGAGCCTCATTGTAACACAGTTCAAAGGTTTGTAGTTGCCACATATTTTCTCAGAGATAAGCTACCAGTGCCCTAGCTAGTTTATTTCCATTATGTCTGTAAGCATATTTTAGTTATGTGATATAAATGAAATGAAGTCTTATTTCTGCTGCATTTATGCATTTATGAGTATTTTGGTATTTTATTGCGTTCTTGAATAAGTCTGGATCAGTTGTATCAGAGCAGTTTTCTCTTTCTCAGTCCTTCTTTGCATGTCCCCAATGAGGTCGGGGTATAAAGAGTTAGGTCTCGATCTGGTTGAACCTTTACAAGACCAGCCCTGCAAACCTCGATGACCACCCATGGGGGGTGAAAAGAAAGACGAGGGAGAAGAAGATCCTATCTAAATAATTCTCAAGGAGGCCCTCAAGAAACAAAGGAATGCGATGATGGGTAACTTTTCCCAGATCCTTCAACGACTTCCCACCGGTGGCACATCTGCATCCAGCAGCCACTCTGGAGGCGCAAATCATTTTAAGGTACAAGTAAACTTTGAAATTCCCATATTTAAGGGCCAAATATATGCAGACGTCATATATAGATGGTTTATTATATTAGAAGGGTATTTTTTGGTTCATGACTTTTCCAACCGGGAAAATATTACTTTTGCACTCCTCAAAATCGCCCCCCATGTCAAGGATTAGTGGGAAAACAACTAAGAGAAAAAGGATGAGAGAGAAACCTCTCTATTTTTTGCTGCACCCACTTGGTATTCATTCCGAGATGCCATCAAGGAACAATATTATCTCGTGGGGAGCTATGAGGACAAGTACATACAATTGACTACACTGCAGTAGCAAAGGGATAAAGATGTGCATGAGTTGACGAATCTGTTCCATTCCCTACACAAAAAATTGAGTATCAAAGATTCAGAGAAACATTTGGTGCTGAAGTACCGTGGTTCCCTGAATAGATATATTTAGGAGTAAATTGAGTTCCTCAACATCTCCTCGCTTGGCGCAACATATCGGTATGCTGCCAATATTGAGGAGAAGTTCAAATAGAAGAAGTGTGAATTTGGATCTGTGAATTAGAAGCAAGGGAAAGGTGCCTCCAAACCACAGAACAAAGGAAAAATCTAAGGTTGGGCAGCCCAAGATAACCCGCCAAAGCCGCAAGTAAATAACAACACGGGAAAGTGGTGTGACTTCCGTAAGATCTCCACTCACAACAAAAGTGAGTGTCGAGCCAAGCAGTCATTGGTGGCTGAGCTAAAGGCTTTTGAATCAGATGCATGCTCCGACTCTGAATCAGAACCTGACAAGGGGAATGATAAAGGGAAGCAGATTATCGATTAGGATCCCAGTGCCACTATTGCCACTATGAAGATCTAGGAGGAGCCAGAAGATCCAGAGGAGGGGTAGCGCCTCTTCCATTCCCAGATGTGGGTAAAGTATTCCTCGATATAATTCATTATAGACAACGGGAGCCAAAATAACCTCATTTGAGCAGAGGTCGTGAAGTGGTTGGGCTTGTCAACCATAGAACACCCATAGCCATACACCATCGGGAGGCTTCACCAAGGACGTGATCTCCGCTTCAGCCAACAGTGTCGTATTCCATACAACATCAAGCACTTCAAGGATGAGGTATTATGTTACATTGCTCCTCTTGATGTATTATTTTTCAAACCATACATGTTATTGTTACTTTGGGCAATAAGTTGTACAGGATATCAGAGGTAGCACTATTTGCTGCCATCTCTTTGGTTATTGCAGAATAATGCAGTAAGCTCATTTCCAAAATTGGGAATTTTTTTTCGTGATAATCCTCCCTTAGGGAAAGAAGAAGACTATGGCCACGACCTCCAAACAGAGCTCCTCCGCACAACAACAATAGATGGACAAGGTCATGGAGCAGTACGGGGACATCTTCACATCGCCCGCAGGGGTGCCTTTGCACTGTCAAGTTAAGCACCCCATCGATCTGATTATAGGTGTGTCGTTGCCCAATGGACCAATCTATCGGCACTCTATTCTAGAGAATGAAAAAATCAAGAGGAAGATTTAGGAGCTTATGTAGAAAGGTCACATCCGACCAATTTCATTGCCCTGTGAGAGCCTGATCGTGTTGGTGCAAAAGAAGGATGGGACTTGGAGACTCTGTATGGACTCTCGAGTGCTGAAAAATATCACTGTGTGGAATAGGTACCCGATCCCATAGATTGATAACCTTTAGGACCAACTCAAGGGTGAAAAATATTTCAGCAATACCGACCTGAAGTCTGGGTATCACCAGGTACCAATCGAACCTTCTGATGTGTGGAAGATTTCCTTCAAAGCCAAGGATGGCCTTTTTGAATGGTTGGTCATGCATTTTGGGTTGATGAATGATCCCACAACCTTCATTAGGCTGATGGATGACATCTTGCGGCCATTCACCAACTCATTTGTAGTAGTGTACTTGGATGACATCCTGATCTTCAGCCAGACTTGGGAAGAGCACCTCCACCACATCTGATAGGTCCTCCAAACACTGTGGCGACACAAGTAGTGTGCCAATTTGGAGAAGTGAACTTTTGGCATGACCCAGGTTCAGTATCTGGGATACATTATTGATGAGAAGGGGATGCATTTTGATCCAAAGAATATCTAAGTAATTCGGGATTCTCTCATATCACTTGGTCCTTGAGTCAAGTCACCAAGGGAGGAGCGAAAGCATAATTATTTTGGTCTGAATCTCAACAGAAGGCATTCATCGATTTGAAACTTTTCCTCTACTCTACCCCAATGCTCACACTACCAGACTTTATGA
>JAXQQM020091014.1:0-37138 GCA_034641835.2 Pinus albicaulis
TGGGGTTGTTTTCCGCTACCCAGGTCGCAGTTTTTGGGCCAAAAAGTGTGACCTGGAGGTCCAGGTCGCATTTTAGGGGCTGAAAAGTGCGACCCCCAACTCCGGTTGTCTCGGCGGCAGATTTTCGCAAAAGTTGTCGTCTCAGTTGCGGCTGATGTCTGTCACCTGCGCAATAGGGCCAGAAACACACGGAAGTTAGAAATTTGAAGGTTTTAGGGTTTTATGTGAGAAAAACAACATAAAAATAGGAAAAATAAACAGCTGAAAAGAAACCCTAGGGTCTGAAGTAGCTGGATATGCAGGAATATGAAAAATGACAGCGGTCGTAATTTAAAACCCGTGTGGAGTCACCATTTGTTAGTATGAATCCTTTGTCGAAGTGTACGAAAAAGGACCACTTTAGCTACGCATAACTAATAGCCCTAACAACAAAAAGTCGATGCCAATATCTTCAGATCTGCAGTTAGTTGAACATAAAAGAGCTGCAAAAACCAGATCTATGCATGGAAAGACATTAAGCAGAAAAAACAAGGGTTTGCTCCATATACCAATAGACAAGACAAGAACAATTTTTGAAAGAAATTTTATATTAATTGGGCACCTGGGAGGAAAACAAGAAGGCGTATCCAATTCTCCTCAGTGGGATGGGTTCTTGGAAGTCCTCAGCACTTCAGATCTAATATTTCTCTCTCTTGTTGGTGTAGAAAACCCACATAAAGAATGGAACTCAAAGGGAGCTCACACAACAAATGGTAGAAAAGAGTGACCAAGTGTATAGATCCAGAGTGATCTAATAGGCAACAAAAGGTGAAGAATGGTAGGAAAAACCCTCCTATTTATAAAAAAATATTGAGTCATTCTAGATCTTGGTGCATGGGTTAACCAGATCTAGATCCACTTTTTATGGAATATTTTATTATATTTGTTGGAGGGAAAAGGTATTTGACTTGGGTCAAATCCCTTAATTTGTCAAAAATAAATAAATAAATGATTTATTTATCTTTTTAAGGAAGCGGTTAGAAGATAATCGAATAAATAATGATTTATTTAATTATTTAAGGAAGTGGTTTGAAAGATAATTAAATAAGTAGTGATTTATTTAATTATTTGTGGGTGATTTGGTCATATTTAACAAGGAATATCATCTAAATAAGGTTTAAATAATTATTCCTAGAAAATAATAAGATAAATAAAGTTTTATCTAATTAATTTCTTTGATTTTGGGTTAAACATGATTGGGAATAATAATTAAATTATGGTTTAATTAATTATTCCATGAGGAAAATCAAACAAATATGGGTTTGTTTAATATTTCCTTTTGGGGTTTCCTGTTTTAACATAGTGAAAGCAGCTTTACTTAGGGTAAAACTGGTCTTACATGGTGTACTTGGGTCCATCTAATGATAATGAGTTAGATGACCAAAAAATGGTGTAACACAAGGTGGCAAGGGTAAGGGTTGTTAACACTACTGCCTCTCTTTTCTAAAGTATATCTCTAATGGTGTTTATTGATAGATCTGAATCTATGATGCACCCTTGGATACAATGATGGATCAGGATCTCTAGACCTGTAATGACTATGTTCTTGTTTGATCTTTTGAAGAGATTATTAGATCTATGACTTGGCACATGTTTTCTGAAGTAAAGTGAAGAAATCTGGGTAATTTATATAGATCTTAAACACTCTACAAAATTGATATTTACATTTCTATACGATATTTCATCTTGGTAAAAGTGCGTATATATGTGGCTTTGTCTCAAAAAAAGAGCATATGGAAGTCAGGGTTTTCTGAAGCTTATTGTAGAGGTTATATGTTTATTGATGTTGTATTTATGTTGTCTGTCAATGAAGTCTTCATGTAGATCTAGGTTTCTTGAATGATGTATATGTTGCTAAGTTGAATATGTACAAATATAATCAATGAGTGAGTAAATATGTTTAATGATGTCTAACTGATTAAGGGTTCTGCAATACTGAAAAGCTATTTGAATAAAAACCTCAGATCTGGTTCATAGACTAACCATATTTCAAAAAAAAAAAAGTATTCACGGATCTATATGCAAGTTGGTGTGAAGGAAAGTGCGTATATTCACGGGTTCAGTAAAGAAAATTAGCATATGCATGTTAATATAATGAATGTTCAGGGTTGAGTTTGATTCTACATACTAATTCTGAAATCTGGGTTATTATTGTGCTCTAGTTACAGTGATCTCATTGTTCTGATTGAAGTAGTGGGGGGAGCTTATTATAGTTGATATTTATGAAGATTTGTGTTGAAGTTGTGTGATCCAGTGTGAAAAATTGATGAAATGTGGTCTGTAGTGTTTCTGAGGGTTGAAGCCTTCAATGTGGGGGTAGAAGCTTCCTGCCAGTAGAAGTTGGTGTTCTGATCAGAAGGTTGAAGCTTCCTTCCAACAGTGGCTGGTAAACGAGATTAGGGGGTTGTATCTTCCTTCCAATAGTAGCTGGAGAACGAGAGGAGGTTGCAACCTTATGCAACTAGATGCCTACATACTGATATGTGTCTTCATCAGTACAATATTGTAAGCAGTTTTCCATATCATAAATATTGAAGACAAGACGACAACATCGGTGGTTTTCTCCTGAATTGGGTTTCCACCTTAAATCTTGGTGTTCATGTGTGATTCTCTTGTGTGATGATTTATTTTGATGTTACTGCACATATTTACTGCTTAACTGATGTATAACTGATAAGTTGTGTTAAATATTTTTTCTGAAAGTTTATCTAATTATATCAGTATACGCAAGTTTCTGTTGGTATATCAGCATATATACGCGAGTCGAGTTCATTAAATTCATGTATGGAATTCAGTAAAGAAAAATTAAAATTTTATCAGTGAGCTATAAATACTGATTCACCCCCCCCCCCCTTCTCAGTATTTTTCCCAGCAATTGGTATCAGAGCGAGTCCTTTTGAAGAAGCTTAATCGCTAGAAGGAAGATCAACTAAGATGAGAAATCAAGAAGGGACAGCATCTATCAGGCCTCCTCTCTTCAACAGAAACAATTTTATCTTCTGGAAGACAAGGACAAGATCCTATCTTCAATCTCTTGGAGCAGATGTATGGGCTATAGTTGAAGGAGGTTATCAATATCGTGCTTCAATTCCAACATATCCAACCGCAAGAAAGAACTATGAAACCAATGCAAAGGTGAGCAATGCTGTATTGGGAAGTTTGATTGAATCAGAATTTGTCAAAGTCATGCAATTGAATACAGCAAAGGAGATATGGGAAAAAATAATTCTGAGCTATGAAGGTGATGCCAAGTAAAAAGTGCTAAACTCCAAACTCTCAGAATTCAATATGAAAAACTCAGAATGCATAACGAGGAAAGCATTGCTAGTTCATTTTTACGTCTAGATGATATTGTAAATCATATGAGAAATTTGGGTGAAACCATAACTAACACTACTCTAGTAGAAAAGGTTTTAAGATATCTAACTCCCAAATTCAAGTCAAAAGTATCTGCTATTGAAGAGAAGCAATATCTACAAACCCTCATTGTTGTTCAACTTCATGGGATTCTAACTACATGTGAAATGAGGAAAGGAGGTCCATCTAAAGTCAAAGAATCTATTTTTAGAGTTGCTGCAAAAGGAAAGGAATTAGAAGAACAAGAAGGATCAAGGTATGTTTAAGAAGAAGACGAGATAAATTTTGTAAAGAAGCTACAACTTGGCACTGGAAGGTTCAGAGGTAAGCTTCCTTTTAAATGTTTTTCTTGTGGAAGAGTTGGTCATTATGCTGCTAAATTTCCCCATAAAGATAATCATGAAAAGGGAAAGGAAGTGGAAAAATGAAATAAGAAATGGTTTATCAATAGAAAAAGCTATTATACTCATGAAGATAGTGATGGTCTATCAAATAGTGAAGACACTACTCATAGCTTTTGAAAAAGACTCTAGTGAGGCTAAATATACTTTTATGGGTGCATTAGAAGGAAATTATTTTCTTGAAGAAATAAATCATCTCAAAATATGTTTGGAAGAAAAAAAAAATTCCATATATACTCTAAAGAATAACCTTATAGAAAAGGAGAAGCATAATGAGAAATTAGAATGTGAAATAGTAATTCTAAGAAGGAAATTGAGAAAGTGAAAACATTAAATCTTATATTTGCTAAAGGATCTGAAACCTTAGATGAAATTATCAATGTACAAGGCTCTCCTCTTATAAATACAAGTCTTGGATATATTGGAGAATTCTCTCAGTCTTCAGCACCAAGCTATCTAAATGCAGCTAAAGCCAGCCTGCAACAGTTTGTCACTTAGAAAAAGAACAAAGAGACTACACAGGTAAAGCATAACCACTTCAATACAAGGAAGAACAATAACAGAAATATCAATCAGCAGGTAAACATAAATAGAAGGTTTCATTATCGCAAAAAAATCTTCTTGATTGGACAATGTTTCTCATCTCATAATTTTGGTCATAAATTTGCTCAATGTGTTGCATACAAAACCATCATTACCAGAGATGTAAGAAAGCAAAGAAATTGGACTAGAATAAAGAAGAATACTTGTAAAAACTTTTCTCCTCTTCAAAATGAAATTGAATGTGCTTATTTCAATAACTTTGGTCATGAAGAATCTGAATGCAGGAGAAAACTTCAACCAAAAGAGCATATACCTTCAAATTCCAAGGTATGGAGAAAAAAGGACTTACAGGTTGAAAGTTGTGGCATAGATTTATTTGCAGAAGGGGAAGAAAATCAATGGTACATTGATAGCGGATGCTCAAAACACATGACAGGTGATAAAAATAAACTCCTTTCATACAATGGTCTAGAGAAATAAAATAATGTTACCTTTGGAAATGACTCTCCTACTGTCATTAAAGGATAAGGTTATGTTTTTTTAAAAGAAAAGGTGAAAGCTAACAATTTTATGTATGTGGATGGATCAAAGCATAACCTATTACGTGTGATTCAAATGTGTGATAAAGGAAATGAAGTTGTCTTTAGTTCAAAATAATGTGTAGTTCATGAACTTGACACAGGAAAAATAGTAATAAAAGGAACTAGAACACCAAGCAATCTGTATGTATTGAAAGGTGGCCAAGAACAATGCTACTTGGGTAAATCTTCAGAAAATTGATTATGTCCAGGTTGGGACATTTGAGCTTCTCTCAAATAAGAAAATATAGCAGACTCGAAGTTGTTTGTGATCTTCATAACATCACTCTACCTGAAAGTACCATATGCAAATCATGCTAATTTGGTAAGAAAACCAGGGTGAAATTCAATGTTAACGAAGGATCAACAAGTAAGCCTCTTGAACTTATACATACTGATCTATGTGGTCCTATAAGAAAAAATTCACCCCGTGGAGAACAATATTATATTTTATTTATTGATGACTTCTCTAGAATGTCTTGGATTGGTTTACTAAAACATAAAGATGAAGCATTTGAAAAAATTAAGATCTTCAGAGCTTTGGTTTAAAATGAATTAGATCTAAAAATCAAATTTCTTAGATCTGACCGAGGTGGAGAATATATATCAGATGAATTCTTTGATTTTTGTGAACATCATGGCATAAAAAGATAGTTTTTTGTAGCTGGAACCCCACAAAAAAATGGCATGGCAGAAAGGATCAATAGAACAGTTCAACAAATGGATCGAACTATGCTTGATGAATCTGGAACTCCTGATACCTTTTGGGGAGAAGCAGCACATACTGCAGTAAATATTCTTAACAAGGCTCATGTTCGAGTAAACAGTAATAAAACTCCTTATGAACTCTGGTATGGAAATCTTCCCAATGTAAAGCATTTTTGAGTTTTTGGAAGCAAATTTTTTTATCAAGAACAATGATGAAAAACTTGGTAAGTTTGAACCTAGAGCAGATGAAGAAATATTTCTTGGTTACTCTTCTAGAAGTAAAGCATATAAATGTTACAATAAAATACTTTGAAATATTTTTGAATGTATTGATGTTGTAATTGATGAGTCTCTCTCAGCTCCTAAAAGGGAAATAACAACAACAAATGAAGATGATGATGATGTATATTTTCCCACATCAAATAGCAACAACATAGAAGGTGAACCCAATGAAGCACCAAAATAAGTTCTATCTGAAAAGGCTCCATCCAGGTATGTTCAAAAGAATCATCCAGAATCTCAAATTTTGGGAGAAAAGGGATCAGGTGTCCAAACAAGAAGAAATCTTGTAGGATCCCCTAGCTATCTGGCATTCTTATCCACTATTGAACCACAGAATGAAAATCAATCTAGTAAATATGAATGTTGGATTCAAGCCATGAATGAATAAATTGATCAGATTGAAAAGAATCATACTTGGGAATTGGTTCCAAGACCTCATGATAAGAATGTTATTGGAACAAAATGGATATTCAAAAACAAGTTAGATAAAAATGGAGATTTTATTAGAAAAAAAGCTAGACTTGTTTGTAAAGGGTATGCTCAACAAGAAGGTATAGACTTTGAAGAAACATTTGCTCCTATAGCCAGACTTGAAGCCATAATAATGTTTCTTTTTCAAGTTTTCAACAATTCAAAGTTTATCAAATGGATGTTAAATCTGCTTTCCTCAATGGTGATCTAGAAGAAGAAGTTTATATAGAACAACCAGAAGGATTCATTATGGGAAATGATGAAAAACTTGTTTCCAAACTTACAAATGCTTTATATGGTCTCAAACAAGCTCCTCGGGCATGGTACTATCGTCTTGACAAATATCTTCATCACCAAGGTTTTACAAAGGCATCTGCTGATAGTAACATATACACAAAAATTGAGAATGATAAACTATTGATTGTAGTTGTATATGTTGATGACATCATTTTTGGAAGTAATGAAGATTCCATGAGTCAGAAATTTTCTTCTGTTATGCAACAAGAATTTGAAATGTCTTTACTTGGGGAACTAAAATTTTTTCTTGGCTTACAAGTGCAACAAGCAATAGATGGCATATTTTTATCACAAGAAAAATATCTTAAGCAAATTCTGAAGAAATATGGGATGAAAGACTAAAAACCTGTGAGTAATCCAATGGTAACTGGATGTAACCTCAGTTATCATGATTATTCTCCCGCAGTGAATCAACCAGAATATAAATCCATGATTGGAAGTCTGCTTTATCTAACAGGGACACGACCAGACATTATGCATGCAGTAGGGGTTTTTGAACGATTCTAAGCTAATCCAAAAGAGTCTCATCTTCAGGTTGTAAAAATGATATCAAATATCTACAAGGGACTCAAGACTTTGTTCTATGGTATCCAAAGAATGTTGATCTCACTCTTCATGCTTACACAGATGTAGATTGGGCTAGAAATGTTGATGATAAAAAAAGCACTAGTGGTGGTTCTTTTTATATCAGGCCCCAATTAGTATCTTGGTTCAGCAAGAAACAAAGTTCTATTTCCTTATCTATAGCAGAAGCAGAATATGTGGCTACTGCATCATGTTGCACACAACTTATTTGGATGATGCAGACATTACAAGATATTCAAATCAAATGTTCACCTCCCATCTCCATTCTATGTGATAATACAAGTGCCATTAGTATCTCAAAAAATATTGTTATGTATTCCAAAACCAAGCACATTCCTATCAAGTATCACTTCCTACGTGAAAAAGTGCTTGAAAAAAGGTTAAATTGGAGTATGTTCCCTCCAAAGAACAAGTTGCAGATATATTTACTAAACCTCATCCCAGGGAAGCATTAAGATATCTCAGACAAAAGTTGGGAGTTGTCTCTACCTCTCTGATCAAATCTGCTTAATTTTAGAAGATTAAATTCGATACAATGGTTTCATAAAGGAGAATCGCGTATATACGTGATTTTCTGTGCATAAAACCACGTATGGGTTTTGCTGACAGAAATTATCTAGGTCAACTTTTAGAATAGTCTGTGGTGTTGTTGGGTAATCTTTTTTGTTGTTCCATTATTCATCTTTCTGTATCATTCTTTGATATTTATCTCCTTGATGAAGATGCTTTGATAAATTGTTATATTCAGTCATGTAAGGACTTGTTCAAATTTGTAAACCCACTTAGTTGGGTAGTTGAGTCAATTATGTAATTCCACTTGGTTGGATCATTGATGTAAGTATGAGTCCTTGGTGATAGGAAAGGTCATAATCGGTTGAGTTATAGATTCTAAAAAAATTGTCTGGAGATTTAGGATGACCTTAGGGGGAGCATGGTCAAAATAGTGCCCTTTTCCCTTGATGTCAAAGGGGGAGAGTATTTTGGGTGCTTTAATAATGGTTATGTTTAATGTATCTATCTGTTGTGGTGATCAAACACCATCATAGTTTCCATCAAGTCCAAAGGGGGAGATTGGTGGCAATATGATTCTTATGTATTAATATGTTGTCCTTGATGGCAACACTCTGGCAAAGACGAAGTATATGTCTTCTGGAGAAGCTCAGGAGTTTGCATAAGGTCTATCAGAAGAAATGTGTAATTTATAGAAGAGGATTGGTTAATATTCATATTGCAGGTTTTATGCGCCGGTTTGTACATGCCAAGTCGCGTATACACACAGATAAGAACGATCCAAGTCACGTATTCCTTTTGCACTCTAAAAATATGATACCAGGGGGAATTACCATGGTATTAGCCCACCGTATTAAGTGTTTTTTCATCTATTTGATTCCGTCCAAGAATACCATCGGCAGTTGTGTGGATTTGACTCATGGTATTGGTAAAGGCTAAATCTATATAAGGAGAAGAAGATCATAGTGCAAGTTGTGCAAGGGTAAGGGTTGTTACTGAATACTTCTCTCTAAAGTATATCTACATGGGATGAACTTTGTTTTATTGAAAGATCTGAATCTATGATGAACCCTTGGATACAATGATGGATCAAGATTTCTAGACCTGAAATGACTATGTTCTTGTATGATCTATTGAAGAGATGATTAGATCTATGACCTTGCGCATGTTTGCTGAAGTAAAGTGAAGAAATCTGGGTAAGTTCTATAGATATTAAACATTTTGCAAAATTAATATTTACAGATCTATACGGTAGTTCATCTTGGTAAAAGCGCGTGTATACGCAGCTTTGTCTCAGAAAAAGAGCATATGGAAGTCAAGGTTTTCTAAACCTTATTGCAGAGGTTATCTGTTTATTGTTGTTGTATTTCTATTTTCTGTTAATGAAGTCTTCATGTAGATCTGGGTTGCTTGAATGATGTATATGCTGCTAAGTTGAATATGTACAAATCTGATCAATGAGTGAGTAAATATGTTTAATGATGTCTGACTGATTAAGGGTTCTGCAATAATGAAAAGTTATCTAACTAAAAGCCTCAGATCTGGTTCAGAGACTGACCATATTCTGAAAAATCAATATTCACAAATCCATAGGTAGGTTGGTGTGAAGGAAAGTGCGTATATATGCGGGTTCAGTAAAGAAAAGTAGCGTATGCATGTTAAGATAATGAATGTTCAGGGTTGAGTTTGATTTTTCATACTGATTCTGAAATCTGGGTTATTACTGTGCTCTGGTTACAGTGATCTCAATGTTCTTATTGAAGTATTGGGGGAGGCTTATTATATTTGATCTTTATGAAGAGTTGTGTTGAAGTTGTGTGATACAGTGTAAAAATTGATGAAACGTGGTCTGCAGTGTTTTTGAGGGTTGAAGCCTTCAGTGTGGAAGTAGAAGCATCCTGCTAGTAGAAGCTGGTGTTCTGATTAGGGGATTGAAGTTCCCTTCCAGTAGTGGCTGGTAAATGAGATTAGGGGGTTGTAGCTCCCTTCCAATAGCAGCTGGAGAATGAGAGAATGTTTCAGCCTTCTGCAGGTAGATGCCTATGTACTGATATGAGTCTTCATCAGTACAATATTGTAAGCAGTTTTCCATATAATAAATATTGAAGACAGAGACAACAGCAGCGGTGGTTTTCTCCCGAATTGGGTTTCCACCTTAAATCTTTGTGTTCATGTGTGATGCTCTTGTGTGATGATTTATTCTGATGTTACTGCACATATTTAATACTTAATTGATGTATAACCGATAAGTTGTGTTAAATATTTTTTCTGAAATTTTATCTAGTTATCTCAGTATACACAAGTTTCTGTTGGTATATCCACGTATATACACGAGTGGGGTTCATTAAAGTCACGTATGGAATTCAGTAAAGAAAAGGTAAAATTTTATTAGTGAGCTCTAAATACTGATTCACCCCCCCCCCCTCAGTATTTTTCCCAACACTTGGGGGAATGAGGGATGTGAATTTATAGCAAGGGAGAGGAGGTTGGGAGCCCATGAAAGGAGGAGGAAGGCCCACTTTCTAAGGGATGATCCCCCATGAATGAGATAAAGGCTCTAAAATGAGAGAGCTCAACCTTATCATCTTCATTCAACAACCAACTTGCCACCCTTGAGCTTCTAGAGGTCGAAGATTCTCCTCCATTTGAGGAAGCATTGCCAGAAATGGGATCAGTGTGGTTTCCCAAGAAATTAGGGCGCTGACAGTGATGGACCAGAACTATTAAAACGAAATCAGTGTGGTCATGGCACCAGGAAGAGCACTGGCCCAAGAAACTAGGAATTTGACCAAGTTTCTTCTGTAATATTTCAAGGAAGTCTTCTTTGGATCTTCAAGGGGATATGTTAGCATAGTTCTTGATGATGGAAACATTTCACAGGATCTGTCATTGGGAATTTCAGGATCGGGGACGGGAAAATGAGCGTGGTGAGAAATTACTG
The DNA here is from genome assembly GCA_034641835.2 of Pinus albicaulis. Taxonomy (NCBI): domain Eukaryota; kingdom Viridiplantae; phylum Streptophyta; class Pinopsida; order Pinales; family Pinaceae; genus Pinus; species Pinus albicaulis. The sequence continues at coordinate 10,713 of JAXQQM020091014.1, forward strand.
TATAACACTCCTCGCTCTAATACACGTTGAATGATATAGGGCTCATGCCACATTGGCTCGAGCTTTCCTACTCCCAACTTATCATGGACTTGGTCATAAATCAGGACCAAGTCACCTTCAAAGAAAATGCGAGGGGTGATGGATTTGTCATATTGAACCTTAAATCGTCATTTCTATGCTTCAAGATCCAAATAAGCAATCCTTTTTGTTTCTTCACGATGCTTGAGTTACATTAGATGTTCCTCTTCCGACGAAGTGCCAGGGAGTAGTTCGATGGCTAGCTTCAAGGAAGGAATCTCACACTCGATCGAGAGTATGGCCTCTAGAATGTACACCAATTTGAATGGTGTGAATCTAGTGGTTGTCTTAGCAGATGTTTGTTATGCCCACAGAGCTAAGAAAATCATGAGGTGTCAGTCTCGCTTGTGTTTCCCAATGGTGTGTTGAAGCATAGTCACCAATACTTTGTTGACAGCCTCAACCTCGCCATTGGCCTATGGATAGTAAGGCGTGGAGTTATCATGACGTAACCCCAACAAAGCAGAGAGCTCTGTCATCATATGATTATTAAAATGAGTTCCATGATCAATGACAATCACTTTCGAGACACAAAACCAAGTTATGACATGATTAAACAAGAATTTTGCTGTAGTTAGACCTTCATTATCATATGTAGGCATCACTTTGGCTCATTTAATGACAGTCAATGGAAACGATGATATAGCCATGCCCCCCTGCTAAGCGAGGGTTACATGTCATAAAATCTATGCCCCATTTTGAAAAAGGTCTGACAGTCACAACTGTGTGCAAGGGTGAGGGTGGGGTGCGCTCTTTTTTAGAGTAGATATGGAAATCATGCCATTTTCGTACTGTGATAATTTAGTCTTTAAAAATAGATGACCAGAAATACCCTGCGTGAAGGATCTTTTGAGTGGTATCATAACCATACGTTTGACCACCACAAGCCCTGAAGTGTCAATCATTGAGATATTTCTCAACTTCCTTGAGAATCAAACAGTGGTGGAGGATAGAGTCAATACCAGTGCGATAGAGGGTGTCTCCAACAATACAATAAGGTTGGGACTGGTAGTGAATACGTCTTCGCTCAGAGTGCGATAGCTCTGGCCAAAAATTTTGTCTTTGGAGATATACAGTCATGTCTCCATACCATGGATTAAGAGTACTAATGAGAAAAAGAGTCTCATCGGGGATGGACTCATTGAGAGTAGTGGGATCATCTGTGTTGGGAAGATCACATATCAACTCAGTAAAGACCAAGGATTTCTTAGAATTAGCAGCAGTGAATTCTAAGTCAAACTCTTGAAGGATAATGATCCATTTTTAGTACTTACCCCCAAGCAACTGACGTGTAAGAATGTAATTCATGGGGTTGCAATCAGAAATCACCAAGTTTTTGCGCAAGAGAATGTAGTGATGGAAACATTGAACTGAATGGATAGCAGCCAAATACAGGTAGTAATCACGGTGATAATTGGGAGGATGCAACTTCGGGGTCGTAATGAGGGCTCATTTCAATGCATTGAAAAATCTTTGATAAATTTCATCCCATAAGAACAGGATTCAATTTTTCAATAAGCACGTAAATCCTTTGGCAAGCTCAGCATAATTCATTACCAAATGGCAGAAAATATTGGCTTTCCCCTGCAAACTCTGTAGTTGATGAACAAAAGAGGGAGGAGGCAAATTGACAATTGCCTCGATTTTCAAAGGATCAATGTGGATGCCTTCTTTGGACACCATGAAACCTTGGATCCAACCTCATTTGATGCAGAAGACACACTTATGAGGATTCAACCTAATATAATAGTGTCGATAGCAAAGGAAGATGGCTCTAAGGTGTTTTGGGTGATCTCGACATTTCGCAGAATGAACAGGAAGGTCATCGAGATATGGCTGAACTATGTGCTTGATTTCATGAAAAGCATAAGGCATACCTCACTGGAAGGTGGCTCCAATTTTATTTAGGCCGAAAAGGAGCTTCTTATAGACGAAATTCCACCATGGACAGATAAAATTGGTTTTGTGTTGATCATATGGAGCGATGTTAATCTAGTTATAGCCAAAGAAACCATCCATAAAGGAAAAAATCTCACTCCTGGCACATTCATCAATGATCTAATCGATAAAAGGAGTGGGGTAATTGTCCTTAGGAAAAGCTCCATTGATGTCATAGTAATAAATGCAAACCCGAATTGTCCCTTGCTTCTTATTGACAGGAACAATATTCGAGACCCAATCTGTTAATGGTATGCGGTAAATAAAATCAGTTTTAAGAAGTTTTTCAACTTCACCCTTTATATTTGCAGCATTTCTTGGGTGTACAGGATGAAGTCGTTGGCGAACGAACTTCGAATCCGAATATGTCAGAATTTCATGCACAACGATACTCAGAGCAATGCAAGGAATTTCTTCATATGACCACGTGAAGACATCATGGAACTCTAGGAAAATTTTAGTATAGATCTTGATCTCATCGGGAGAACAAGATGCACCAATATGCACATTCTCAACAATCCCTGGTTTGACAAAGTTGTCGATCGGAATGGTCAAAGTTATATTTTACATGTTCCCTTCAGACAGCACTTCATGAATCAATGTCGGACTCTGAAGTGGTTCAGTCGGTACTAGTGAAGCATGGGATCCTAGACAGGTGAAGATGTCACCCACGATTGGGAGAAATGAGGAACTATGATGTCCATCATCCCATGGAGTTTCTTCGAGATAAATTACCTCCACGATACTCTCGTCAATGAGGAAAGTCTCATTCAAGGGATCATTTTAGTCCCAAGAACCAAGCCAAGGAGACTGTGCATAAGTGTCTAGAGAGGAAACCAATTGAGTGTTGGTTTCAGATGAAACCTTGGAAGCCGAGAGAATACTTTGATACATTTTCTTAGCTCGGCTAAAATGCCTAACGTCACAAAAACTCTAGATCTGGTCGAGATTGGGAATAATCCATGGATTGTGACCAGATGAAATCATATTAACGGAGGTGAAAGTGGAAAAAATCCCATAAGAGATGAGTCGTTGAACAGACCTGTCCCAATTTTCTCATAAGGAGTAGCGATCTTCCCAACATATGAAATGTTACCTACTGAAGAATCAGAAGAGAAGAAATCCAACTAATCAACAATCACTATATTCCCTTGATGAGGAAAATGGATGACACGAAAGAGGGTGGAGACCACAAAAACCATAGTTTTTGTCCAAATATTTCCAAGATGGAGATTATAGTTCAAGTTGGTGTTTACCACTTCAACTTCCATGGTTACAATTTTCCCCTCAAACATGATGGGAAATGTAATATCCCTTTTTAAGGAACAGCTACATATTGGGAATAATCTGAGTTATTACCAATGTGGAGCTATAGCCATGTGCCTCATACAGGTGTAAAAATAATTAAAATTCAATAAAATACACAGCAGCAAAGTTATACAGCGTTTTACAAGGCAAAAGGTGGGGAAAAGTGAGGATTTAGGCCCTAAAACGTGTGTATTCAGAGATATGCATAAAAATAAGATGGGAAAGTAGTTGGATATGATATCTGGGTTTATTATTAAATCCCATGTCTAATTTCAGCAAAAACAAATAAGTTTTTCTAAGTTAAACAGTTCCTCCTTTCCTAACTAGGCTAGAAAACCATGATTTCCCAAGACTAAAATTATGCAGAAATTTACTGAAGCATGTGAGCGTGGTTTTCTGAAGGGTATGACTGAAATAAGGTCTGAATATTGACAAATAATATTAGGGGCATAACTCATACACTTTACAGAATAAGAATGAAATAATACGGAAGAAATCCTCAAGAAAGAGGTTCTACAACCATGTAAAAAGACTACATAACAGTGACAGCATTATTTTTAGGGCTCAAGCAGCAGTTTATTGATTCTTCAGATCTATATCAGATCTGTACATAAATATATATATATATAATACAGATCCATGTACAAGAAAAGTTGATCCCTTAGGGATTTTCTCAAAACATGAAGCACCAAAAGTAGATCTGAGATCTAAAACTTCAGATCTGCAGAATGATTCAGAAATTCTGAATAATACAAGTACATAATAGATCATATCTGAAACAAAACATATATTTTTTGGCCAATCTATGGATCACCACAATGAGATGAAAACCCCAACACCAGAGATCTCTCCTCCAAAATGCAAGCAAAGCACCCTGCAGTTGTAGATCTGCAAATAACGCTGTCCTAGGGAGAGAGACATTGATGTAGCTTCTGAAGATGATTTGGCCTGATGCCAAGATGTGGAATCTGAAGTATAATCAGCCAATGGACTCTTCCAGGAGGTTAAATGACACACTCACTAAGAAGAGCCACTTCTATCATCTAGATCTGAGCAAAACTAGATCTCCACTTGCTGCAACTCACAAGACATCTCAACCCTCAACATGAGCAGCACTGTAATGTAAGGTGAAACTTTTCCCAAGCCTAATAGTGGAGAAGTTTAGCACAATTCTCCTACAAGAGCTTCTCAAGGAAGGAGGTGGGATTCCTGAACAGGAATGCCCAACAAGGGATGTCTAAGCAAACAGACCTTCAGAAATAATGTCTTCAACAACCTTTTCCTTGTTGCCCTCCTCTTCCTTTTATAAGATAAGAGTCTTTCCAAACCCTAAACCACCTTGAATCACTTAACCCTTTTCACATTACAACCTCCTTATAGAACTGTGTTGTCCCTCAAAGAGGTTCAATGCATCTAGACTGCATTGTTTGACTTGGTCAAATAGGATCCCCTCTTGTGATTTAGCCCCTTTCACACCAGCAGATATAATTTACATATCCCAGATATGTATTTGTTAACATAGGCATTTATTTATTCTTTATTTTTAGGAGTTTTACATGTCCTCCTTTACAATTTATTCATCAATACATAAAATGCAAAATAAACAAGGAAAAATTAATATTCCTATTAGCTGCAGCTAATTTATGAATATTACAGTATCCCCCTCCCAAATGTTGCTTGTCCTCAAGAAACTACAAGGGTGCTGCAAAATCTCCCCTTATTATCTTGTGGCCTCCTCATCAAATAGTCTCCTCCATTGTTCTAAATTTTCTACAATACTTTTGTCTCCCAATGGTCCTTCCTTAATATGCAAGTTTGCCTTTGGTGAATAAACCCAAGGGCTCTCATCATGAAGAAATGGAAGGTTGTTGTGGAAACATTCTTGCTGATCCATGGCCTCCTCAAGATAGAAGTGATGACAATCATGGGGATTTTCATGATCCATGAAAGACTCCCATCTCCATGCTATCATCCAAATGAAGTGGATCACCTCCCAGCTTGGCAATCCATAGAATAAATCCTCCCCAAGACATATGAAAGGCATGTTACCAACAAGCATATGGATCACTTTACAAAGATACAAGTGATCTATCATAGTGGCCATACAAAATCTCATGCTACCATTGAAGCATGCAATGAAAAAAGAATGGGGACCTCCTTCCCCCAAGGGCACATTCAACATGTGTGCCTTTCCTCCAACTATGCCCCCAAAAAAGATAAGGAATTCTTCAGCTTGTGGGATCATGATTAGAATCATGCTAGCTGCCATGTGTGATAAATGAGAAGGAAGATGTTCCCTCATGTGCAACCAGTGCAGTTTTATCCTTAAATGCCATAGAATAGGATGTGTCAAGTGCCTTTCGCAACACTTGTTTGCTGCCTCATGTCTTTGGAATGCTTGGAGAATTTACATCATAGTTGGTGTAAAGGAATCACACCATGAAGAATATAATAGCTTCCCAAGATTCTCCAAGGAATGACCTGCATCAATATAGTTCATGGCCTTGAGTGGCCCATGAAACTCCCCATACTTAGTGCCCCATCTTGGCACCATGTCCTGTAAATGAGTGTTAGAAAAATATAAGCATATATGAGATACATGATAATGCTCAAGAGGATGAGCCTGTCTATATACTTGTTTTACATAAGTGGGATAACTCATGGATGAGTTCCCTCTCACACTCAATGGGTAAGGAGATGTGAATGATGGCTCTTCCCAAGAGCTATGCTCCTCCTCCTCTACCAAATATTCCATGCACATCTTCATATGAGAGTGCACCTCTTCCTTGAAACCTTCCCATATGAAACCACCCAAGAGAGTATGATATGCTTTGACAAAATTAGTGGGTTTGGAAAGCAAGATTTCATAGATGGCATCAAATAGTCCCTCCTTGAGTTTGGAGTTACTAGCCAAAATAATAAGATTATAAAAATAGATAACTCCATCCACCACCTTGAACCTCTCATCATTTACTTCCCCTTCAAGAACTCCCCATGTGAAAAGGTCCTTGGACTATTCCATATTGATTTGGGAATCCCAAGAAGGATCCAAGCTCTCCAAGAATGACAGTGCTGTAGAGGTCTGAAATGCAGCCCTTGTCTTCTCATGGCTCCCATCTTTGACATCCTTGATATCAAAATCACATGTTGGAGCACCATAATCTTCCCTTTTTTGCCCCATTTGCAGTTGATCTTGCTCAAGACAAGATTGGAGCACATGGAAATCAACTTCCCCTCAGAAAGTCCTTGTTTTCCAAAACCTCCTCCTTTTGGCCCATGTATACAAGAGGGTTAAGATCCCCTTGCCATCTTCAAAAATATCCTTTGTGAATGGAGAGATCATGGGCTGCCCAAAAGATATGGATTTTCCATGTGCCCTCATGCTCATGCCATCATAGATCTCTGATTTCTCCTTTCTCAGTGCAGATTTCTGAGTGGGAGTTAGCAATGTCCCTTTTAGGAAACTGCTCATCTCTCTCCTGAATTCTTGAGAGATTCTATGCGCTGTGCTAGCTTCTCCCAAGGTTCCTTCTTTAGCAAAGTATGTATATGATGCCCATAGTTGAGAGAACACTTTATATTTCCTCCTATCAAGAGGTGCTCCTGGTACAGTACCTCCTTGCAAAGAGGTGTCAAGGCATAGAGTAGAATGAGGATGTAGGCAGACAGATTTGCCCCTACCTTTAATGCATAAGTCCTCTTGCCTCCTTTTTGTTTCAAAGGATTGAAACAAAGAAGGATCCATTCTCTTCTTCTTGTGATGCCCTTCCTCCTCTCTTCCTTCTTCTATCATCAAGATCTCATCATTTGAAAACGATGGTATATGCTGCTCAACAGCTCTATGTGTGAGATCTTGTGGAACTCCTTGCAAGAGTGCAAGAGTTTCTTCTCTTGGAGCAAGTGCTCAAACTTCATATTCATGAGGTGTTTGAGGTGCCTTTGTATTGACTGCGTTATCATCTCCTGCCTTCTCCTCCTCTTCAATAACTGAAATTGTCCCATCATTAATGAGAGACATTAGATCTTGGTCATCTATTGAAGGAGAAACCTTCATGCTTTCCTCTTGAGAAGAGGATCCTTCATTCAATGGAGACCTTGCCCTTGGAAAGGCACCAATCAAACTTACACCTTCTTCCATGGTATTCATAAAGGGAGTTGGATTCATAGACCCTTCCAACTCATGCAAAAGATTCATCTGAGGTGGTTTGATAATATCAACAGAAGATTATACACATGGAGCTTCATCAAACCTTTCTATCAATCTTTCAACAAACCTTGCATAAGTAGGTGTATTGGAATTTTTCAAGGAAAAAGACTCAAACAACCACCAAGAATATGCTTTACCTTCAAAATCCAGCAATGCTGCTTTGATGGCTTCAATCTCTGAAACTTTATGTTGTTGCACAAAGTTATCCAGCTCCTCCACCCAAAACCTGACTGGACATTTAGGTGATCCATCAAAGATAGATAAGTATAATCTACCCTTACCCTACTTCTCCTCCTTTGTGACTTTTCCCTCCTTGATCTTGCAGAATCCTTAGAAGTTCAAGTTATCTTTGAACTCCTTGGACTGAGCTTAATACTCCTCCAAATACTCTCTAAGAGTCTCCTTAGGCACACCTCCTTTCTTCTTCTTCATGAAGAAATCACAGAAAGAACGTTGAATATTTGGTGATATGGCTGAGTGCACATATCCATGAGATGAGGATTCAGAATTTTCCTCATGCATAGATCTTGTAGATCTGATCGAAAGATCTTTCTGCTCTTGAAACTTTCTAGGAGTTTCACTGCTTCTTCTTTATTCTTCTTGTTCAACCTCATTGGAGAGGTTCTTCTTAGATCTGAAATCTGATGAGAATAAACCCATATTCTTCATCATTCTGACCTTGCTCCTTTCTGTACATGGTAAAGTTCCCTTTTTAGGAATATCAAAATTCTATTCCAGAGATTGACTGCAGGGGCATTTACTGGATATGTCACCTTTGAAAAAGGATGAGATCTAGAGGCTACCTAGCCATTTGTAGACTCTATCTATAGAGCTTGAAATATTCCTCCTTTAGGGATTCAGCACTTTGGCTTGAAGCCACAGGCTGAGCCAAAGATCTTGCTCTGATACAACTGTAATATCCCTTTTTCAGAAACAGCTACAGATTGGGAATAATCTGAGTTATTACCAATGTGGAGCTACATCCATGTGCCTCATACAAGTGTAAAAACACTTAAACTTCAGTAAAATACACAGCAGCAAAGTTATACAGCATTTTACAAGGCAAAAGGTGGGGAAAAGTGAGGATTTAGGCACTAAAACGTGTGTATTAAGAGATATGCGTAAAAATAAGACGGGAAAGTAGTTGGATATGATATCTATGGTTATGAGGGACTCCCATGTCTAATTTCAGAAAAAAATAAGGTTTTTGAGTTAGACAATTCCTCTGTTAGCCCCCCTACGAAATTCTTGACAAGCAAGCTGGGGGCTAGGTTGTTTTGGAGTCTTCAAGGAATGCCTTTTACCTGAAAACCCATCCTCCTTGAAGTCTCTTTGTGCTATGCCTAATACAGATCCCCTCTGATGATTCACTTCTCAAAGCCTCTCTGATTATAAATTTATGCCCCATGTACACCTGCAAACACCCCCTTTTTGACCTTTCTTCTACTTGCCCAAATTCCCTTCTAACCTTCCTAAACTATACCTTTACCCTCCTAAATCACTCCTACACCCGTTTTTTGGCCGAATTCCCCCATTATTCCCCTATCGTTAACCCTTAGTGGCCCTAAAATGCATTAAAAATGTGCAGAAATCATATATTTTGTATATCGGGTCCTAGCCCCTTTCGGCGTATGCACCCACGCTTTTTCCCTCCACGTGATCCAGTGCCTGAACCACCTGCTGAAGCAAAAGGCGCCTATCCACTGAGTTTATCGGGCAAAATTCCATCCGTCAATCTTGGTTGATCGGACGGTGAGCGTGAATCCCAACGCCCTCCGTTTTCCCCCCGTCCATTTTCTTATCGCGTGATCACCGTTCAATTCCCCGTCAGATCAACGGTCCACAGTCCTCCCGCCAGTGGTCCCCGCCCATTCACTGTTCCAAAACAACCCGGTTTCTTTCGCACCGCTTATGCGCGGTGGGTGGTTCTCCCCAAGCGCCCAACGATTCCATACATTACCTGTCGCGTGTCCAAGTGTACGAGTTCCAAATCGCCGTCCCCGCCCGTTAAATCCATCCTTCGCGCGTTATTGTCTGGACACGGATGCCCAACAAAATTACCGTATACCGTCCGATCTGGAGCAGGCTATCCAACGGTTATCGCTCGTCCAAGATGCACGAAGTTTAATATAATTGCGCATGCGATAGCTCATGCCATGGCCCGCCGTCCGTTGTCTTCCGCTGTTGATCCCGCCACGATCGACGGTCCAGATTTGTTTGCTCACCGTTGACCATTCCCCATCGCCCGGTTCCGCCACGTCATCTCCACGTGCACCCTCCGTACAGTCTCCCATTCCATTGCATATATTGATTCTTTTCCGCGTTTTTTAACGTTTTCCATGCATATTTTCTCTACAGACCGCCACCATCCACCAGAGCACGTTCCTCCATTCTTTCTGCGATTTCCTCCTCTGTATCGTCATCTACACGACCTTTCTCCGCCTCCACATCATCCGCCACCCCATTCACGATTTTCTTAACTTGTTTGTGTATTTTACAGGGTTATTAAGAGTCAGTGGCCGCCATGATGCACATCTCTTCTATAAGGACAGAGAAATCAAAGAAGATCATTTACAGAGGCAGAATTGATGAAAAATGACCTGGGAAGGTGAAGACAGGACGTTCATTAAAGAGAACAGGATTTAAACTCTGTAGAAAACCTTCCAGCACCATTAAAAGCTCGAGCTAACCTGTCAGAGGTAGAGATGAAACGACAAAGTGTTCCAGTACAAAGCAAAGGAGATTAAGGCATGCTAATGAAGATCTTGGGCCTTGAATCAGTAGTCTAAGAGGCAAAGCACCAGTTTGAAGACCCTGAGGATCAACCAGAAGGTCCTGAGCATGAGTAAAAGGTAACATCAGGGTTTGTTCGTCAGCAAAATGTTTTTCCTCATCAAGTACAGGGCGTCCATACAGCTTTTATTTAACACCCTATCCCTGAAGGAATTTCCACCCTGACAACAGTTCAAAATCACCCGGGAGTACCACCAGTGAAACATGTCAAAATCATATACGAAGAAGATCGCTCTTTCATAAAAGGGGTGACGAGATTAAATACTCGGCCCATACAAAGCGTTTGGGCCTTGGCCACTCTTTCTCCTAGGATGTTTAACATACAGCATTTAGTTTTCACCTACCTCCTCGTTCGATCTTCTGGAATCCAATCTGCTATAAAACCATGAAGCATGGGGTATTGTAAAGGTTGTTGATGAGATATCAGAGAAATGCAAGCATTTTTCTCTTGATACAAGTTCTCTGTGTAATATTGTAAGATAGGCTGAGATTTGATGTATTCAGACTGAATGTTCAAGCTGTGGGAAATGATGTACCTGATTGGTGTTGGACAAGCATATTTCTTTGGATCCTGATCTAAAGCAGCTAGTGATGTTTTCCTATCTCTGTGTTTGATTTCATTTCATTCCATTTCTACTAGCTCGCATCAGAAGTTTGGCATAAGATTTACCCTTGATAGGTACCTTATGTTGCTGCTCTCCCAGCCTTTTATGTTTTCTGCTTATATGTGTATCTGAATATTGATTTCAATTGATTTAACCAGTGTAGTGGATGTTATTTCCTGCTCTCTGATGTATGAATTGATGAAATCTATGTTTAGATGTTCTTGCTAGGATTTAGTTGGATGAGTTGAGAACACTGGGAGGTCTAGAACCCTGTCTCTGCCTCACTAGGATCTTTCCATCTCAATTAAGCCTTTCTAAGATCCCTTGTATTGCCTCTGATTTTGTCCAAGCAGGTCTAGAGTTAAATGACCTCTAACCTGATCTATAGACAGAATTGGATGGTTATTCTCCTTTCATTTTCAGTCCTTAATGTCCCATTCCAAATATCATCTTTAAGATCCAAATGCTCTGGATGACTAACCCAACTGAAAGCTTGCACATTGAACACAAGTAAATCCTCTCTTGACTCCATTGCCCAATGGCCTTGATGTTCTCTGAGTTATCTACCTTTTCCTAATTTCCTCTTTGCTCATTCTTGTCTTATATTGGACCCTCCTTTCTTGATTCCCAACAACCAAACATAAACAAACAAACAAACCCTATGCATATAACTAGCCTAAAATCATAACTTAGAGCTTCAAAGACATACGCTTTGACTCATATAGAGAGATCCCTCTCTGGACCTAGGAGGGCTAGATCCTAAGGTCTGAAAGTGGTTCTATGTTGTCTCATCTTTTGGTCTTGCCGACCTGGCCAAAACATGGGAACCCCAACATAATGGCGACTCCACTGGGGAACTTTCTGAGTTTTCCTCACTTTGCTACATCACAAACCCTCATAAAACCTGGAATCTCTGGTTAGGTTGGTAGTTAAACACGCCCATTCACACATCAACCTCTATGCCATTTGTTGTGTTCTCCCATACTCTTAGAAAGAGCCTGGAAAGGGCCAGGTAGCCTCCAGATCCCATCCTCTTCTAGAGGTGACATATCTGGTAAATGCCCTCCTAGTCAATCTCTGGTTAGATTTTGCTGTGTTTTCGAGATATCCTTCAAGAGGGACATCTCATGAGCGCTGTGGTGGACAGTGTACCCCCTAGAAACATCTTTAATCTTCCACCTGGTGACTCCATAGCCCCTAAACGTTCAAAAGACTCCACTGGTGATCAGTAGGCCTGCTGATTAACTTGGTTTCACATAAGACTCCACTGGGAAACCATCCTCTGAAACAACATCAAACCACAATAGAAGTAACTAGTAGGGTTGAGCTGCTTGTCCGGAAAATACCGTTCTGACTTCAAGGACCATCTATACAAGAGCTTGCCCTGACCCTGACCCACCTGAAATAGTCGACAATCCGGAGAGTATCCTCAAGGGAGCTCCTGCACCTAAAAGACCAACTATTTCCAGTCATATTCATAGAGCTAATTCTACACCAGAAGACCTAGCAGCTCTATCACATTTTCCCCCTGACCTAGACCTACCTAATAGGCTACCAAGAACTAGGTCATTCAATCATCTAGACCATCCAGACCCTAAGTTTCACAGTTCACCATCTCATAGTGGTCAACAAACTAGGGATAGAGGAACCCCTCCATCTACACCACCTGATATCCACTTCATTCAAAACTTGGGGCTCTCCCACCGTAGATCTGCTCAACAGACTTCTGCTGGTCCTAATATCCTTGTTATCCATATACCAACTGCTCAAGCCAACCCTATACCTCATCAAAACATTATCATGGCAGCCTGGTATGCACCTCTGGTTTTACCTCAACCCTTGTTACCCTTACCCAATGATTATAAGTCAAAAAGCCCACACTTCACTGCTAAAGAATCCATCACAGCCCAGCAACATGTAGATAAGATGGAGGATTCTTTTGACTATATGGAAATTGATGATGAAACAATCAAAATGAGAATCTTTGCCCAAAGCTTAGGGGGTGATGTAAAGAAATGGTTTAAAATTTTACCTCCTGGCAGTATCCAAGATCTCCCTGCGTTATATCAAACCTTCATAAACAAATGGGAAGTTAGGGCAAACCCTCGCCAGCTCCTAGCAGACTACATGACCCTTAAGAGGAACGTGGGAGAGAGCGTCCATGATTACACCACTAGATTCAACAACATTTACAATGCTCTCCCTCCACACATGAAACCTCCTCAAGGTATGGCCCTAGCCAAATATCCTGATGGATTTGATGCTGACATGGCCTATGAGCTTAGAGATAAAGAGTATAACACATTGGAGGACATGCAGAAAGGAGCAGTGAACATAGAGGCAAACTTGATTGAGAAAAGAGCAAGACTGAGATCTGAGAAGAGGGTAACATATAGGGATGACACTGTAGCTTCCACTTCAGACTCAAATTATGATAGATTATCTAAAAACGTGGAAAGACTATAGCAAATGATGGAAAAAATGGTTGTCATAGTTAGCAGTCAGAACAGAAACCAGAACCAAAATCAGAACCAAAACTTTAGAAGAAACAACAACACGCCCAACAAACTGAAAGAATCAGATCAGCAAGTTATTCCCCCTTTCCAAAACGTTTTAGATGAAGATGAGGGAATCATAGAGGAGTCTGAAGGGAATGCGATAAACATGTTTGAAATAGAAGACTCAGTCCTTAACTGTGATTCAGGGGAAGACCAGCCCTCACCTTCACACTAGGATGAGGAATGGTTAGAAACTGAAGATTACAGACTTGGATTTGAAAATGCCATCATGTAGGTCAGAGAACAATATGAACTTAGGAGAAAAAAGAATCTAGACACTTCCAAACCAAAAACTCCTGAGATTACCAATAAGAAAAGACCTGAGAAATATTCTAAAGAAATTGCTGAGAGTAACAAAACAACAGCTGAAAGTTTTGGAAAAAACAAGGAAAATGACAACCAAGACACTAAAAAACAAAGCCAACCAACCAGCAGCACTAGCACTGCAGTTAGTTTTCCTGATAAAACGATTCCTGACCTTGTACATAGTGAGAAATCATAAAATGATTCAGCTACTAAGGCAGTAGCAAATAAAACAGAGTTAAGCACTCCAAAGACCCAGTCCACTTTCAATTTAGAGAGTGAGATTGCAAAAATCAAAATCTCTGTACCATTATCTGAGCTAGCCACTCAGGATGTATATAAAGGCCAAATTTTGAAAGCGTTGAATCTGGGGGAAAACAACGACGCTGTGAATTTGAGTGATGATCAACCCGCCCTCCTGTTTGGTCCAAAGATTGAGGGAAAGTTTCAGGAAGGGGTAGTTCCACCTTTTTATATCAGTCTCAACATTCATGAAAAAATACTCCACAATGCCATGCATGATTCTGGAGCATCACACAATTTAATGCCTAAGGTGGTGATGGAAAGATTAGGCCTAGAGATAACCCGCCCTTACAAATATTTGTATTCGTTTGACTCTTGCAGAGTAAAATGCCTAGGGCTAATCAAAGACTTATGTGTGAGCCTTACCCAGATCCTGGCTAAATGTATGGTCATGGATGTGGTGGTAGCAGATGTGCCACCCAAGTATGGCATGCTATTGTCAAGATCATGGGGAGCCAAACTGCAAAGAACAATGCAGTTAGATGGCTCATATGCCACTATCCCTATATTTGGGCAACTTAGAAGACTGTATAGAGAGTCCTAGATGAAGTTCCTAGTCAGTAGCCCTGAGAAACTTGAAAATTCACCATTATACTCTGTACACACAAACCTGGATTCTTTCATTCTTTATAACGACCAATCCTTAGGATTGCCAGCGTCAGAAAACATAAATAAAAAAAATAACATAGAGCCCATGGACTTTAACATAATGGCTACCCTAGAAGAATACGATGAAGAAAACCATGGGCAGGGTACTGAAAACGAAACTATGAGTGAACCAGAAACATAAAAAGAATGTAAATAGCAAGATAGCCAACTCTTTGAACTCCACACATGTCATGAAGTACAAAACAACCCGCAGCCTAGTACAGACCCTGTAACACAACACAATGGCGAACCCATCTGTAGAGAAGGAAATAATTACGAAACGGAAAATGAACTCCTGTGGGAAATGAATTTCGATGGATATTGTACTAGGAAAACTGTCAGAGCAGGGGTGTGGTTACGTAACGTAGAGAGTGATTATGCAGAGAGCCACGCTGTCAATCTACACTTCAAATGCACAAATAATATTGCAGAGTATGAGGCTCTTATCCTGGGCTTAAATCTGTTAAAAAAATTAGGAGCCCGTAGGGTAACTGTGCTAGGAGACTCTGAGTTAGTTATCAAACAAGTGAATGGTGAATACGCAACAAAACAACCTAGACTAAGGACATATAGGAACGATGCCATGGATATATTGAAAACTTTCATGGAATATGAATTGGTGTTTTTTCCCAGGAGTCAAATGCTATTGCTAACGGATTAGCTTGCCTGGCTAGTTCATATCCTAAGACTCCCCCTGACCAACAAATCATCATTCAGACCAAGTTCAGACCTGCAGTGCCAGACAACGAAAAATATTGGCAGGTCTTTGAAGGGGACAAACAGATTGAATATTTTATGGTGGGTAGAAATGAGTTTGAATTTCCTGATTCCAGTTCAAAATCTGATGACAACTGCCCAAGTGAGGATCCCCCAGATGAACAAGAAACACCCTGTAACATAGAGATAAACACCATGAATGAAGAAACTGGAAATCCAACTGAAAAATGTGGAAGCGCAGATAGCGAGGAGATACAGGTGCTGCAGGCCAAAGACAAGAATATACCCAGAAGCCTAGCACCCTTGGAGGACCTTTTTGACTTTCATGATGTAGCAAAAAAGCATTCTATAGAACATGCAGACTCGGATGTTGAAGAATGCAACATAGGCACTGAAGATAGACCCAAAATGATCAAACTAGCTAAGTCTTTACCCGCAGACATGAAGAAAAAATACATTGAACTTTTCAAGGAATTCATTGATGTGTTTGCTTGGGGTTATGAAGACTTAAAGGCCTATGACACAAGCATAATACAACACAAAATACCCTTGAAGGAAAATCAGAAGCCTTTTAGACAAAAGCTCCGTAGAATCAATCTGAAACAATTGCCTGCAGTGGAAAAAGAGATTAAGAAGATGTATGATGCAGGCATAATAGTTCCTGTGAGGTTTTATGATTGGGTATCAAATCTAGTGGCTGCGAGAAAGAAAACAGGGGAAATCAGACTGTGCATATACTTCAGAAATATTAATAGAGCCTCATTAAAAGACAACTACCCCTTGCCTAGAATGGAACATATCCTACAAAAGGTAGTTGGCTCTAAAAGGATTTCCCTGTTAGATGGTTTTTCAGGATATAACCAAGTGTTAGTACTCCCAGAAGATCAACTCAAGATAGCGTTCACCACTCCTTGGGGCACCTTCATGTATGTGAAAATTCCCTTTGGACCGATGAACGCTGGATCCACCTTCCAGAGAGCGATGGATATAGCTTTCTCAGATGAGATGGGACACTTCATAGTGATCTACTTGGATGACTTGACTGTCTTTTCCAAAACTGAAGAAGAACACCTGAAACATCTGAGGAAAGTTTTTGAAAAATGTAGAAGATATGGTCTGTCACTAAATCCTAAGAAAACCATTTTTGGGCTGCAAGAAGGTAAACTCCTTGGTCACATTATATCTGAGAAAGGGATTAGGATAGACCCACAAAGAGTTGAGGGGATACTTCAAATCACACACCCGAGAAACATCAAGGAGTTACAGTCCTTCATTGGAAAGATCAATTTCCTTAGGAGATTCATTCCCAACCTAGCTGAGCACCTTAGGAAAATGACCAACATGCTAAAGAAAGGTG
Organism: Pinus albicaulis; assembly: GCA_034641835.2. NCBI lineage: Eukaryota > Viridiplantae > Streptophyta > Pinopsida > Pinales > Pinaceae > Pinus > Pinus albicaulis. The sequence goes on from JAXQQM020091014.1 coordinate 27,528, forward strand.
CTGGAATTAAGTGGATTGTTGAAGCCAAGAAATCTTTTGAGTCGATAAAACTGGCGCTCACGCAAGCCCCTATCCTGATCAGTCCAGATTTCTCAAAAGATTTTCTAATATTTTCATTTGCCTCTGAACACACAACAGCTATTGTCTTACTGCAGAAAAACACAGAGGGAATGGAACAGCCAATTACCTTCTTCAGCAAAGCCTTAAGGGATGCACCCTTGAAGTACAACATTATGGAAAAGCAGGCCTATGCCCTGGTAAAGGACTTAAAATAATTTAGGGTGTACATTATGAATTCTCACACCATTGCTTATGTGCCAAATATAGTGGTCAAAGATATCTTGTCCCAAGACCCTGATGGGAAAAGGGGCAAATGGATTGCTACTATGTTAGAATATGACCTTGAGATAAAGCCCACCAAACTGATCAAAGGTCAAGGCTTGGCCCAATTAATGGCTGAATCTAATTTGCATGCCCTTGACATTAACATGGTAAATGCCTTAGATGAGTAGGAAGGATTTCCCCACCCAACTGTTGAGGAGAAGTTCCAGAACTCTCCTTGGTATTCCGATATCCTTTACGTGCTCACCAATCTCAATGCCCCTCCAGAACTGTCCAAAAATAAGTCCATATTCATAAAACTCAAAGCTATAAACTACTACATTTTGAATGAGAACTTATATTGGAAAAACCCAAATGGCCTATTGCTTAAATGCTTGCCTGAACCTGAAGCTGAAAGAATTAAACAAGAATTCCATGCTGGAGAATGTGGAGGCCACCTGAGTTGGAAAGCCACTGCAAATAAGATACTCAGGGCTAGCTATTATTGGCCCACACTCTTCAATGATGTCCATAAAATGGTAACTGCCTGTCATAAATGCCAAATCTTTGAAGGCAGAAGAAAGCTCCTACCCCTCCCTTTACAACCCATCACTATAGAAGGTCCCTTCATGCAATGGGGCCTATTGGAGAAGTACACCCTGCTTCTTCCAGACAACAAAAATGGATCCTAACAGCCACAGACTACTTCACCAAATGGATAGAAGCTATACCCACTAGGAATGCCACTGATTTTGTCATCATTAGGTTCCTAGAAGACTTCATCCTATCTCGGTTTGGCTGTCCAAGTAAAATAATCACTGACAATGCTGCTGCTTTTGGATCCAAAAGAATGGTTGATTTCTGTCACAGGTATGGAATAGCACTTGGTCATTCAACTGCCTATTACCCACAAGGTAATGGACTAGCTGAATCTTCAAACAAAAGCCTAGTGAACATCATCAAGAAGCTGTTAGAAGAGAACAAGAAGTCACGACATAAGAAGTTGGTGCACGCCTTGTGGTTTGATAGGCTCACAACAAAGAAATCCATTGGCATGTCACCATTCTAGCTTGTCTATGGCACCGAAGCAATTTTTCCTACCAGCCTTGGAGTGCCAGTGATTAAGCTTGTTCAAGAGTTTTAGACGGAGGAAGATAATATGGTGAGAAGAATTAATGAAACAATCCATCTTCAGCAAACGAGGGAGCAGGTTTATAGTAGAGCTGTCAGAGTTCAGGAAAACATAAAGAGGCAGTTTGACAAAAGAGCCAAAGCTTCAGATTTCAAAGTTGGGAACAAGATTTTGAAATGGGATTCGAGGAGAGAAGACAAAGGTAAACATGGCAAGTTTGATATTTTGTGGCGAGGTCCATATATTATCCAAGCCACTGTGGGTCCTAATGCATTTTTCTTACAAGAACTTGATGGTACAGAGCTGTTTGGGGGTCCTGTCAATGGCAGGATGCTCAAGCACTAATTCTGCTAAATTGCAGTTTCCAGTTTCATTCTCCATTGTATATATCATTGCAGTTTTGTTTTTCTAAAAAAAAAAGAAGAAGAAGAAAAAAAAAAAAAAAAAAAAGAGGTTCAGACATGCTCAAAACATGAACCTCCGAAAGGAAAAAAGAGTGGCTCAAACATGATCAAAATTTGAGCCAAAGGGAGCAGAATAGCTGGTCATAATATTCTCAAAATATGGACCAACAGTGAAAAGAAGAATCAGCTCTAACATGCCCAAAACCAGAGCTGAAAGGAAGAAAAAGAAGTGACTCTAACAAGCTCAAAATTTGAGTCACAAAGAGAAGAAGGATACTGCAATTTTCATATTTAAAGCCTTCACAATTTTATTTTCTGCAAAATTTTGTCCATGCGCAACTGTTTTTATGCCTTGGATCCACAGCAAGTCAGACAGTTTAATCTTGGCTTGACTGTTTTTCAATTTCTGTCGTATAATGTAGAGAAGAAATCTGCTGGACTGTTTAATCCCAGCAGATATTAGATTAGGTCGAGAATCATATGGGACCAACAGTCTAATCTAGTCTCATGGAGAAATAAGGGTAGAAGTAGAATAGGTTTGTTTTATGTTTCCAAAATAAATGATGTAAAGGGTCTGCTAGCTCAAATGCACCCCAAAAGAAGAAAAAATGTTAGGATTGTAGTTGGGCAGGTAGATTGGTTGGGAAAAATGTTTCTGCTGATTTGTGTATCCAACATATTGTGGCTGCTGAAAATTGAAGAAAGAAAGGGATGTGCCGAGAAGCAGGAATCTGGCCTACTCCAAAGATTATTTCTGGTTTCTTGACTCCTTCGGGAAGAAGCCATCCCCATGTGGAGCCACTGTTAGCCCCCCTACGAAATTCTTGACAAGCAAGCTGGGGGCTAGGTTGTTTTGGAGTCTTCAAGGAATGCCTTTTACCTGAAAACCCATCCTCCTTGAAGTCTCTTTGTGCTATGCCTAATACAGATCCCCTCTGATGATTCACTTCTCAAAGCCTCTCTGATTATAAATTTATGCCCCATGTACACCTGCAAACACCCCCTTTTTGACCTTTCTTCTACTTGCCCAAATTCCCTTCTAACCTTCCTAAACTATACCTTTACCCTCCTAAATCACTCCTACACCCGTTTTTTGGCCGAATTCCCCCATTATTCCCCTATCGTTAACCCTTAGTGGCCCTAAAATGCATTAAAAATGTGCAGAAATCATATATTTTGTATATCGGGTCCTAGCCCCTTTCGGCGTATGCACCCACGCTTTTTCCCTCCACGTGATCCAGTGCCTGAACCACCTGCTGAAGCAAAAGGCGCCTATCCACTGAGTTTATCGGGCAAAATTCCATCCGTCAATCTTGGTTGATCGGACGGTGAGCGTGAATCCCAACGCCCTCCGTTTTCCCCCCGTCCATTTTCTTATCGCGTGATCACCGTTCAATTCCCCGTCAGATCAACGGTCCACAGTCCTCCCGCCAGTGGTCCCCGCCCATTCACTGTTCCAAAACAACCCGGTTTCTTTCGCACCGCTTATGCGCGGTGGGTGGTTCTCCCCAAGCGCCCAACGATTCCATACATTACCTGTCGCGTGTCCAAGTGTACGAGTTCCAAATCGCCGTCCCCGCCCGTTAAATCCATCCTTCGCGCGTTATTGTCTGGACACGGATGCCCAACAAAATTACCGTATACCGTCCGATCTGGAGCAGGCTATCCAACGGTTATCGCTCGTCCAAGATGCACGAAGTTTAATATAATTGCGCATGCGATAGCTCATGCCATGGCCCGCCGTCCGTTGTCTTCCGCTGTTGATCCCGCCACGATCGACGGTCCAGATTTGTTTGCTCACCGTTGACCATTCCCCATCGCCCGGTTCCGCCACGTCATCTCCACGTGCACCCTCCGTACAGTCTCCCATTCCATTGCATATATTGATTCTTTTCCGCGTTTTTTAACGTTTTCCATGCATATTTTCTCTACAGACCGCCACCATCCACCAGAGCACGTTCCTCCATTCTTTCTGCGATTTCCTCCTCTGTATCGTCATCTACACGACCTTTCTCCGCCTCCACATCATCCGCCACCCCATTCACGATTTTCTTAACTTGTTTGTGTATTTTACAGGGTTATTAAGAGTCAGTGGCCGCCATGATGCACATCTCTTCTATAAGGACAGAGAAATCAAAGAAGATCATTTACAGAGGCAGAATTGATGAAAAATGACCTGGGAAGGTGAAGACAGGACGTTCATTAAAGAGAACAGGATTTAAACTCTGTAGAAAACCTTCCAGCACCATTAAAAGCTCGAGCTAACCTGTCAGAGGTAGAGATGAAACGACAAAGTGTTCCAGTACAAAGCAAAGGAGATTAAGGCATGCTAATGAAGATCTTGGGCCTTGAATCAGTAGTCTAAGAGGCAAAGCACCAGTTTGAAGACCCCGAGGATCGACCAGAAGGTCCTGAGCATGAGTAAAAGGTAACATCAGGGTTTGTTCGTCAGCAGAATGTTTTTCCTCATCAAGTACAGGGCGTCCATACAGCTTTTACTATGCACCGTGTCCCTGAAGGAATTTCCACCCTAACAACAGTGCAAAGCAATTGGAACATTTATGTAGCAGAATTTTCAGTGGTTCATTTTCCTTTTGTTTATTCACCACAAGTACAGCACTGCAGCTAAAATATGTCAAAATCATATCCGAGATGATCACTCTTTCACAAAGAGGAGACAGAGATTAAATACTCAGCATTCAAACAGAATGGGCTTCGGCCCTCTTTCTTTTCAAGAGTTTAATACAACATTTAGTTTTTCATCTACCTCTTCTACTCCTCTTCAGCTATAAATCTCAGAAAGAAACATTGTAAAGGTTGTTGATGAGATATCAGAGAAATGCAAGCATTTTCCTCTTGAGACAAGTTCTCTGTGTAATATTGTAAGATAGGCTGAGATTTGATGTATTCAGACTGAATGTTCAAGCTGTGGGAAATGATGTGCCTGATTGGTGTTGTTTTTAATATGACAAGCATATTTCTTTGGATCCTGATCTAAAGCAGCTAGTGATGTTTTCCTATCTCTGTGTTTGATTTCGTTTCATTCCATTTCTACTGGCTCGCATCAGAAGTTTGGCATAAGATTTACCCTTGATAGGTACCTTATTTTGCTGCTCTCCCAGCCTTTTATGTTTTCTACTTATATGTGTATCTGAATATTGATTTCAATTGATTTAACTAGTGTAGTGGATGTCATTGCCTGCTCTCTGATGTATGAATTGAAGAAATCTATTTTTAGATGTTCTTGCTAGGATTTAGTTGGATGAGTTGAGAACACTGGGAGGTCTAGAACCCTGTCTCTGCCTCACTAGGATCTTTCCATCTCAATTAAGCCTATCTAATATCCCTTGTATTGCCTCTGATTTTGTCCAAGCAAGTCTGAAGTTAAATGACCTCTGACCTGATCTATAGACAGGATCGGATGGTTCTTCTCCTTTCATTTTCAGTCCTTAATGTCCCATTCCAAATATCATCTTTAATATCCAAATTCTCTGGATGACTAGCCCAACTAAAATCTTGCACATTGAACACAAGTAAATCCTCTCTCAACTCCATTGCCCAATGGCCTTAATGTTCTCTGAGTTATCTACCTTTGCCTAATTTCCTCTTTTCTCATCCTTGTCTTATATTGGACCCTTCTTTCCTGATTCCCAACAACCAAACATAAACAAACAAACCCTATGCATATAACTAGCCTAAAATCATAACTTAGAGCCTCAAAGACATACACTTTGACTCATATAGAGAGATCCCTCTCTGGACCTAGGAGGGCTAGATCCTAAGGTCTGAAAGTGGTTCTATGTTGTCTCATCTTTTGGTCCTTCCAACCTGGCCAAAACATGGGAACCCCAACACTTCCAACTGCTAATGCATATGGAACTTTAGACATATAGTCCATTTCTTCTTGGGTCTTGGGGCACATCTCCTTACTAAGTTTGAAATTGCTAGCAAAAGGTGTACAAATTGGTTTTGAATTCTGCATATTAAATCTTTTAAACACCTTTTGTATGTACTCATTCTGATACAATGTTAATTTATGATTTTTCCTCTCTCTAGCTATTCTCATACCAAGGATTTGTTTTGCAACTCCCAAATCCTTCATTGCATATGAATTTTCCAATTTTCTTTTGAGCACATTTATTTCCTGCATGTTAGACCCTGCAACAAGCATGTCATATACATACAATAATAATATAATATAGCTACCATCATTTTTCTTTTTTAGATAAACACAATGATCAGAGTGACATCTAGTATAACCTTGTTCAGACATAGATCTGTCAAATTTTAGATACCACTGCCTTGGAGCCTGTTTTAAGCTAGACAAGCTCTTCTTTAACCTGCACACTAATTTTTCTTTCCCCTTGACCTCATATCCTTCTAGTTGCTCCATATAGATCTCTTCCTCCAAATCTCCATGGAGAAATGTTGTCTTTACATCTAATTGTTCAAGATGTAAATATTCCGCTGCTACAAGACTTAAAATAGTTCTGATTGAAGTCATCTTAACAACAGGATAAAATATTTCATCAACATCAATACCTTTCTTTTGTGCAAACCCCTTCACCACAAGTCTATCTTTGTACCTTTGTTTTCCTCCATATTCTTCCTTCAGCCTGTAAACCCATTTATTCTGCAATGTAGTTTTACCTGCAGGAAACCTAGCTAAGTCCCAAGTCTGGTTATGCATTAAGGAGTCCATCTCTTCTTTCATGGCTAGCTCCCACTTCTTCCTGTTTTCAACTTTCATTGCTTCTTCATAAAATTTGGGTTCACCAGAATCAGTCAACAATAAATAATATAATGAATGAGAGTATCATTCAGGGAGTCTACTTATCCTGGTAGTCCTTCTGACACCACTTTCAGGTGTTTGAGGTGCCTGTTGTTGTTGTGGTGGTTGTTGTTGTTATGGTTGTTGATTATTATTATTTTCAGGAACCTTTACTTTTTTTGTGATCTTATCAAGAACTGTGTATTCTTTGTTTTCTTTTTCATGTTTCTTTTCCTACAACTGATTCTTATACAACACCTTTTTATTGAATATTACATCTCTGCTCCTAATGATTTTGTGATTTTCATAATCATATAAGCGATAACCAAAATCATTAACACCATATCCAATAAAGGTACATTTCTTTGATTTTTCCTCAAGCTTTGTTCTATTTTCTTTATTAATATGGACAAAGGCCTCACAATCAAAAGGCTTTAAAAAAGAGTAGTTTACCTTTTTACCTGTCCATGCTTCCTCTGGAATACCACCATCCAAGGAACTTGAAGGCCCTCTGTTTATTAGATAAACAATAGTATCTACAACATCTGCCCAAAATTGTAAAGGCAATCCTGCATGCAATCTCATGCACCTTGCATGCTCCATGATTGTTATGTTCATCCTTTCTGACACACCATTTTCTTGTGGTGTTCTTGGAACTGTCTTCTCTCTACGAATTCCATGCTCTGAACAGTACCTATCAAACTCTTTGCTACAATATTCACCTCCATTGTCTGATCTGAGACACTTCAACTTCTTTCCTGTCTCAATCTCAAACAAAGCTTTCCATTTCTTGAAAGTATCAAATACATCAGATTTATTTTGAATACAATAAATCCAAGTTTTTCTAGTTGCATCATCAATAAAAGTAACATAATAACGAGAGCCACCAAGAGATGATACTTGAGTAGGTCCCCATACATCTGTATGCACAAGCTCCAATTTTTCGCTCTTCTTTTCTTTCCCAACTCTGAGAAATCTGACTCTCTTTTGTTTTCCATAAATGCAATTCTCATAGAAATCCAAATCAACATTCTTCAAACCTGGCAACAAATTTCTTGAGTGAAGAATCTTCATTCCCTTCTCACTCATGTGTCTGAGCCTATGATGCCATAATGCTACATCTGCTCCTTTGGAAGTTAAAGCATTAACAGAGTTAGAAATACCATTGCATAAATACAATGTACCAACCTTTTCACCTTTTTCTATTACCAGCGCTCCTTTGGTGACCTTCCAAGTTTTATATGTGAAATTTGTCACAGAAGCTTCACCGCCTAACTGCCCTGTTGAAATCATATTTTTCTTTAGATCTGGAACATGCCTTACCTCCTTTAGTAGCCATTGGTTTCCATTTTTTTGTTTTACAAGAACTTTACCCATTCCAACAATTTTACAGGGTTTATCATCACCCAAACGAACTTGTCCAAAATCTCCTTGAACATAGTCATGAAAATATTTCTTATCGAGTGTGGCATGGAATGAAGCCCCTGAATCTACAACCCAAGAATCAGTAACATTTTCGAAAGAAAGAATCAAAGCATCTTGTAACACATCACCTGTCACATTTTCTTCATGATTGTTTTCTTGATGTGTGTCTCCTTCTTTTCCCTTCCGAGATCTACAGTCTTTCTTTAGGTGTCCTTTCTTTCCGCAATTCCAGCACACTATCCCCGATCTGGACTTGGATCTGCCTTTCCTTGATTTACTGCGATATCTTGAGCTCTTTCCTCTTTCCATTCTTCTTCCCCTAGACTCTGCACTCAAAGCATTACCTGATGTCTCACCGGAGCTTTTCCGTCACATTTCCTCGCTAAGGATAGCACCAACAACATCATCAAACTTTAAAGTACTAGATCCAGAGACAGAGTTACTAATGGCCATTACTAAACCATTCCAACTCTCTGGAAATGAGCACAAGAATAACAGAGCTCTAACTTCATCATCAAAGTTTACCCCTACAGAACTTAACTGACTGGTAGCTGTATTAAATTAATTTAAATGGTCTGCAACAGATCCACCTTCCAACATCTTCATATTAAATAAACGTTTCATAAGAAATACCTTGTTTGAGGACGAGGGTTTTTCATATAGTTTCGCCAACGCCTTAATCAAACACTCTGTTGTTGTTTCCTTCGAAATATTATTGGATACCATTGCCACGAGTCACAACCGTACTATTCCAAGTGCCTTTCTATTAAGAATAGCCTATTCTGCATCTATCATAGTCGTCGGCTTCTTTGTTTTTCCTCTCAATGGTAGGTACAGATATTTGATATAGATAATGAGTTCTGAGGGAGATCACTACTGGAGTTCCTGATTTCAGTGTCGAGCATTATGACGTCTACAAAGGGTGTGATTTGGGCAAGTACACCAAGTTACCATTCCCAGCAAGCGATAACAAATCTACAGGTATACTAGACTTGATTCATACTGATGTTAGTGGTCGTATGTCTCATGTGTCCTTGGGTGGTTATGAGTATTATGTTATATTCATTCATGACTACTCTAGGAGGACTTGGATATATTTCCTGAAGACCAAGGGTGAGGTCTTTATTCGCTTTAAAGAGTTCAAAGCTCTTGTGGAAAAGTAGATTAGGTAGGAATATTTGGGTCTTGAGGTCAAACAATGGTGGTGACTAAACCGATGGTGGGTTTTCTAACTTATGTGCACAGGAGGGCATTAGGAGAGAGTTCACGGTTCCTTACAACCCCCAGCAGAATGGGGTGTCTGAAAGGAAGAATAGAGTTATTGTTGGGGTTGCTAGAGCGATGATTCATGATCAAGGGTTGCCTTTGTTTTTGTGGGTTGAGGCCTGCAATATTGTTGTTTATCTTCAAGATAGAAGTCCTCACAGAGTATTGGGGAATATTACTCCAAAGGAGGCTTTCACTGGAGAGAAACCTCATGTGGGACATCTTCATATCTTTGGATGTCTCACGTATTATTATATCCCCAAGGAGCAGAGGACGAAGCTGGAACCTATAA